>VYZQ01061852.1:10822-24184 GCA_013400655.1 Mystacornis crossleyi | reverse complement strand
CTCTGGAACCTTGTATGTGGTGTGTGGGAAACTGTGCTTATGGATATTTTTAATGCTTATCCCTTTATTCTGCATTAGTACTGCATCACAGAAGCAATAGCTTCAGGAAGAATACTCCTGCTCAGCTGACAATTCAGGAGGTGTTGAGAAAAGATTAAATTATGTCTTTTTCTTTAGGCTTTACTTGGATTTGTGTGTTCTGTGGTGCAGGAGAGGATATGGGTCTTTTTCTCCTGTGGCAGACAACCCATTAAATGTACGTAATACAATTGAAATAGCTGTTCCAAAGAAGAACCAGTTCTTGTCCAGTTAATTACCGCTTTTTGATGTGTCATTTATTTGAGTGTCTTACTGCAGCATCTTGTTTCCTACAGAGCTCAGAGGCTGTTTTTATTAACTGGGTGTGGCACATTGCAACAGAGGGAAGTCAGCATTGCTTGTTTTCCTTCATGTTGAAAATGCTACATTAATAATCTCATATTGTAACAGTATTATTTGGTTATCCACTGATTTTATAGAGGATTAAACTACGCTCCTGCTCAGAATAAATGGATTTTAAGCTTCAGTAATTAATATAAAGTTAATGTAATTTGACGGATCCTAACACGGGTTTCAAACAGACCCAAATCAAATACTTTTGTGATCATTTTGGTGGTTCCTTTGTGGCATTGAAACTATTGTTCTTTCATAATCACATCTTGTTAAGGACCATAAATAAGTTAACTCTGCTCATTTTACATCAAAATAAACTTTGAATATTTAATACTCCTGTGTCTTTCATACAGTTACAAATGACTTTTGCAAAAATATTGGGTGAAAATTCCTGCATGTTGAGCAACTGCATGGAAATTATGACCTATTTTCAGATCCTTTTTAGGCAAATGATAAGGTGGAAAAAATGCATTTGGAACTAGTGTAGGAAAATGGTGTATTACAGTAACTGTGTAATGATAAGGCTTGAGAAAAAACTGATATATATGGAAACCTCAGAGATTTGTTGAAATTCGATGGATTCCAACTTGCCTTCCATTTGAAGGGCTTATGTCTCACATTTTTTCCTGTAGACCTTTTCACAGGAATGCTTCAAGAAGGATAATGACTTGGGGTTTATGTCTACTGCATGCAGAATCACACCAAGAAAAAAGTGGGTTTTTTCCCTACAAATGCATGTTATCAAATATGTGGCAGTACGCTCTGTTGTGGTCAGAGAGTGCAGCATTGGGACCATTGCATTTGGTAGCCAGAAGCTCATTTGTTCTCTCCTTTCAATCACTTTGAATATGAAAATTTAGGTTTCTTACACTCCCGAGGCATAGTCCTGAAAGGCCTTCTCCTCAGAGCTAGCAAGAGAAATTTAGTTTATCTTGTGAATTAGTGGATGAAATGTCAGGATGGGAGCTAATCTCAGATACACTGTTCATTTGGGAAAGCAGCCCTGGGCTCAGACTGCATACAGATATACAAATAAGTAATGATTTTAAAATAAGGACAACAGTATGCCACTCTTAATCAAAAGCAAAAAGTAACTCCATGCCTTTTATCTGATTTTAGTGACCCTTTAAATTCACTCCTTATTAGATGACCTGAAATTTTGTCATGAACAAAATGAAGTATGCAAATTCTGTAACTTAATTTATGCTGTGAATTTGCATATGTGTATATAAATAAAAGCCACAAAACCTGCATACAGATAGACAAATGCTGTCTCAGTAGCTGCAGACCTCTGTTTGGATATTTTGGGATTATGTTGGATCATAAAACTAAACTGAGTTTTCATGCAGCTCCATATGTTTCTGTGGTGGTGCTCAGAGGTAACTTAAGATTCCCATCTCCCTTCTATACATGAGAGGGGGCAAGAATGGAGGCCAAATTCTGCCTTCTTTGATATTTTATGGATTATCTGTAAACTTTCTCTATTTTTAGTTAATGTTCATGTCATTGCAGCGCCACCTCCAAAGACTGATTGATATTGATGACTTCTTGTAGAAAACTAGTTTTGCCCTTTAATATCCCAACCCTGTGAAATTATGAGTAAAAATCCCCAAATCCAACGGATTAGGTTATAGGTATGCATTTATATAGTCAGACAAAAGACCAAGTTCTGTTTTACTTAACCATCTATTTAATAACCAATATGGGTGATACCAATAAGGTGTGTAGTTCTTCGATGAGTATAAAACTAGGTCATCAGTGACATCCTTGGTGCTAGGACTTTGACATGTAAAACCAAATTTACTTCCCCATATCACTTCAGTAAGAGCCAATCTCCTGTTACACAAAACGCCACAGAATTTCTGTCTGATTAGGGTTTCCAAAAATTAACCAAGTTTCCCTAAGGTTCTTCTTCTGTGTTTCATGCTATTACAGCTGTGTTGCTTAATGAATACCAGGTGATGTCTCCTTCGAGAACACATTTTTTTTATAAATTCTCCATATAGCAATAGCCTGCAGTACTCTTGTAAAAACTGTTAGAAGGCTGGCAAAGTTTGGCTTCCTGCCTCATGTAGCAGAATTTGGCTCAATACAGGTTTATGCTACATAAACTACTCCCCAAAGGTTTTTATGAGCTGCTGTACCAGAAATCTCCACTCCCTTTTGGGTAATAACCACTTATGCCTTTGTGCGTTAAGGGACATGTGCATTGAAATGTATTGACTTGAGAAGTTTATGTTGTCTGAAGAACAATCCACTTCAATATTTACTTAAAGCAAAAAATAAACCCTGTTGATCAGTAAAATACAGAGATGAGACAGTGCAAGTAAAATTCTCCCCACCATCACCACTTGGGCCAAAAGTTTAATTTTCTGCATCTGTCTCTGAATGGATAATACAAACAAAAATTTTCATAAACCGTATTGCAGATCAAACTCCTGGGATACTCTGAATTTCTCCTAGGTAGATTTTGAATTTGGATACAGCTATTTTGATCTGTTACCGCCATGTTAGAGCTTTTGGAAGGATGCGTATGAGCAGCTGGTAAATTTTACTTGAAGTTTGTTAATGAAGTCCTGAAATCTTAGTGAATCACCCAGGAATGTGGACTTAAAAGTGTATATGTGATCAGACCGGATAGAGCGTGGGCTCAGGGAAACCTATTATTGTCCTCTGAGAAGCTAAACAAGATGAAGTCATGTGCAGGTCTGATCTCATTAGTTAACATTGTTCCTGATCTCAGTGTTGTTGACCTCTGAGGAGGCCTGAAAAAACAAAAGTGAAGTGTCCTGTCAATTCACAAGTCATACACTAGCATTTTACTTTCCTGGTAATATTCTCTGTTATTGTCACAAGTGGAAAATGGTGTGTATTAAAAGAGAGCAAGTGGTTTAACAATTTGTAACACCAGCATCTGGTGGCTGCAGTTGTAGAGAGAGCTATTTTGCAGCAGTGTGATAGGACTTGTTGTGTTTTATGACAGCAAATATTTGTTTTGAAGAGTGAAATAGCTAGAATAGTATTCCAGGGTTAGTTTTTTCTTAAAGTGTGAAATTTCATATTATGTTTTATACTCTGGGTATATTGAGAAGTTTGTGACTGAGCACAGTAACTTCACTGAAGAATTTAATCATGCAGATCTACAAGTTTTTTTTTAAGAAATGAGTGATGATTTTATTGAATGTATAGGTGAGCTAAGGGAAGAAAAGCAAGAAAATGCAGTTTTCCTTGCCCCAGTGAAAATTTTTTTTTACATCTCTACCTACAAATGTATCTTAAAAGAAAAAAAATTTGAAAGGAGGTATGTCTAAATCATAACCTACTGTAACAGAACGTTAGAATGTCCTAACTTTTATTTCCTGATTCCTCTTTTCTGCTTATTTTTACTGCTCACCATCTTCTATTAATTTTCTCTTTTTGAATACCTTCAAAATATTAAATAAGCTGATGCTTATGTTTTAAGTTAATGGCCCTCTTTGAGGAGGAAGGAGCAGTTTTTGCATTAGGGCTTTTTTTCCTTTTATTTGCTTGTTTTACAGATTTTTAATATGATTTCCCTATATTTTGGGACTATTTTCATAGAAAGTTAATTGACAAGTAAAAAAAAGAAGAATTATTAGCCTTAAAGCTGTGTTGCTATAGCAATAATTTCTTTTGTAAGGGGGGGAGGAATGATAGGACAATTTATAAGGTGTATGGTCTCCACTTTTTCTCTCTGGCTAATTCTAAGACATGTATTTGCATCCGGTTTACATATACCAGTTTTACATGTATCATAATAGTAATAATTAGCACTTTATTCTGGTGCCCTTAAAAACATTCATAGTTCATGGATACACTGCTGCACTACATAAAACCTCTTCAAGATCTTGGATGGGTGTTTAGTTTGAAGGTACCAAGGAGATTCTGAGAAAGAATGTAACATAGATAAATGAAGTTGGGAGGTCAAGTGAGCCCTCCTTACTTAACATGAAAAAATATCTTATGGAATGCTGGACTGCACTTCTAATTTTTTTTATGATTAGAGTTCATGTCAATAAGTACTTTTAACTGTCTGAACCATAACACAAATCCTGCTAGATATTGCACCCATAGTCTTTTGCAAGGGTAGATGAATTTTTTTTTTTTTTTTTTTTTTTTTTTGCCTGTGGAAATAATGAATTATCTTTGTTAAGCATACTGGCAGCTCCTAAAATGATTAATTAGTCTTACCATGGACTTGTAAGAAGGAGTAGCATAAGTAAAAGAAGCTGTTAGATCAAAATCTTTGGGGAGAAGCGATAAAAGAAACTGTGTTGGTAGTGAAGAGAGACCGACCTGGAACTCCAGAGACAGACTTCAGTGTGGATAGAGATCCCTGTAGTGTTATGCGGAAAGATAAAATTTGCTCACAGAAATTCAAAGGTGGAGAATGGGGAGCATACACTATTATCAGTGAGATAGACTTAAATGCTTTGCTCTACAGTCAGCAAGTTGTCATTACAAGAAAAATAATTTTTTTAAAAATAAAGTTGTAAAAACCCCTTTGAATTGAGTGTTCACAATCTCATTTATTTTGATTTAAATAGAAACATAAATGAAAGTGTATTAGCATTACGTTTCAGGTCTTCAGTGTCAAAACAGGATATTTAGAAGACCTGGGAAAAGCACACAGGGAAATTGCTGAACAAATAAACTGAGGATTTTTTGAGAGGGAGGGGAACACCATTACCTTTGTCATAGAAGAAGCTATCTGAAACTGGTGGCCAAGAAAAAACCCCAGTAAGAGGTGTTTACTCATTTAGCTGGATGAAATGGTCATTCTCCAGAAATAATTTAGAATTGGGGAGTCTGTCTGTTCCATTCCTTCCAGGCTAATCAAAAAGGAAATCCATTAAAAGATAAAATGGAAACTGTTAAAGGCAGGTGTTAGTTACATATAATAGGAGATGTTTTAGCAAACATTTTTTCAGCCAAAGGAACAGAAAAAAAACAAGGAATGAGATATGCCAAGGGAAGATTTAATAGCAATTCCATTATAGGCATTTAAGTGTAGACTGAAAGGTGCATTAACATGATTTCTTCTGTTGGTAAGGGTGATACAGCTGACTATGAGAGCAAAGGTGAGGTGTAACAGGCACCTAGTGACTGCAGGATGTATGTCAATATCTACCAATTGGAGTGATATGGAAGGTATGGAATAGTTGCTGATAATTTTCCCCTTCACATAAATATTATGTGCAATGGCAAGACGTTTCTTCTGACTTAACATTTGTAAATACCTAGATAAAAATATTGCTGGAGAGAAAAATTAGAAATGTGGAGGTCAATAAAAAGTTGCATGGAATTTTATATGGACTTGTCAGAAGCAGATGTTGTTAAACAAGCTCTACCTTTAAAAAAAAAATCAATGAAGAGTGTTTAATGCACAAAAATATGGCAGATATCAATATGAGCTTAAATAAAGCACTTACGGTGCCACATGAGAACTTATGAAACATTAACAGCAAAGAACTGAGATGGACAAAATACTGGGCAAGGGAGATAACTCTGTGGTGAAAGGAGCAGTACTGGACAGGGGATATTTGCGTTCATCAGAGTTGGTCTTCAGATTTGTTGTGGTTTAGTATTTCATTGTCAACCCTGGCATAAAGTGTAGGAGTATGCTAAGGAATGAGTCAATGTTTTGGAGATATCTAGAGTTCAGAGGAGGACTAGATCTGCAGAAATGGGAAGAAGTTTTGCTGTACAATGAGTAAGAGATCAGTGTGCAAGCGTGCTAGTGCTTGAGGACTTATTCAGATTATTTCTGTTTATTTGGGAATTCACGGTTTGAGAGAGAAATCTAGGTAACAAGCTGAGTACAAAATTACCATGAAGGCTCATAACAATGATTTGAATGTAGGTGAAGGCCACTTGTAACACAGAATGTGCAAGGACAGAGATTTCCTTAGATGCAGACCAGGCACGGTGTGTGCCTGGGAAGCCAGCCTGCTGGCAGAGGCGGAGTGTGCTCCTCTGCCTGCATGGAAGGCTGGCCAGTGCCATGGCTCTGTGCCCCACATGCAGCCAAGTCACCTGTCCCAGAGCCGCCTGCTCTCAGATCAGCAGCCCAGAAGGCGCTGGGGGTTGAGGCTGGAATGAGTCCGACTGACAAGTAGCTGCTGCTGAAGGGAGAGGGATGCTCTAGGAGGAAGGTAGGGTTTGTGCCTGACTGGACAGGGATGAGGGAGATGTGCAGGCTCCAGTGACACCTGTAAAGATGAACCTTCTGTCACCTCTTGTCTGACCCCAAGGACTTTGTGTGCTTGGTTCTTCCTTCTTGCCAGGGAAATCTCTGCATATCTACCAATAGTCCTTCTCCCAGAGATCACCAGACCCTGCAGCTTTCCTCTAGGCTTGGTTATCATTGTCCTTGAGGATGATCAGAGGGCTGGAGGAGGATAGCCTGAGAGAATTGGGGTTGCTTAACCTAGAGAACAGAATGTTCTGGTGGGACCTTGGAGCGATGTTCCAGCATTGGAAGTCCTGGGGGCCTAAAAAAAATTCAGACAGGGACTTTTTACAAGGGCGTGTACTGACAGGACAAGGGAACGGCTTCAAACTGTAATGGGGTGGGTTTAGATTAGATATTAGGAAGAAATTCTTTCCTATGAGAATGGTGAGGCACTGGGGCAGGTTCCCTGGAGAAGCTGTGGGTTTGCCATCACTGAAAGTGTTCAAGGTCAGATTGGGTGGGGCTTTGAGCAGCCTGATGTAGTGGAAAGTGCCCCTGTCCATAGCAGGATGATCACTTTGAAAGTCACTTCTAACCCAAACCATTCTATGATTTTCACTACTCTGAAGACCAGTGATCCCTTCCAACCCTCTCTGTTTGTGCCGACGAAATTTCCGGGACCCTGACACTTCCTCATGTCTGTGAAGCGAGCTTTTACTGACATGGTGAGAATGCTTTGTTTGATGTGGAAAGGGCAAAAGAATACATTCAACTGCAAAATCTTAGTGGTTAAATTTCATCTGAATAACTGCGCAAATCTGATCACTCATTAGCAAAATAAGGTTCACATTTGGCAAAGGACACATAAAAGAAAGAAAATCTATTGTACGGCTGTTTTTCTTAAGCCTAGAAGGTTACAAAATGGCTCTCTGTGTGCAAGAAACTGAACTGAACTCCAGGGAGGATACAACTGTTTGAGTCAAAGGATGGTGGTGGTATAGACACAAGATGACCCACATATGGATAATTATGGGCTGGAAAACAGAAAAGAAATTATTACTTCAGATTACAACAGTCCAAGATTGGTTTTCAGATTAAATTTGCTAAGTTTATCTAAGACCTTATCTGATGTGGTTATGTGTGATAACAAGGGAGTAATATTTATGAACCTAGAGGCCTCTTCCAATCTAATCGAGGAAGGCTTCTTATAATACAGTGGACATTAATGATTTTGCAGAGTTAGTTCTCAGTCTCAAGAGCTTTCTTAAGAGTGAAGATTTATGTTCTTTTTTGTATAACAGAACTTTTTCTGCACTGCCATGTGGTTTCCTAGGTTTTTCTTTACTTTTTGAATTACCATTTTGTGGTTTTTGAGAATACACTCACGTATCATTGTTTAAAATATGAAAATTGATCTTTTAGCTGTCTGTGATGAAGTATTTTATGAAATATTAACATGCTTGAATTTTTGTGGTGGGGAGAAATGAAGGAAGGTAATGCTTCAGAGGAGGCAGAATGGACTGAGGGAGGGAAGAACAACAGAAAGATAAGTGTGAGGGGAATCTCTGTTTATGTGAACCAAGTTTCTGAATATTATGAATTATCCGCAGATACCACACTTTGGTGATAAAAGTACACAGGCTTCATATATATCCTTATCTCAATTTTAGGATTAAACACGTGCTTAATTTTTGTCTGCTTTGATCTCAGTGGGAGTCTTCCTTCTTCAGTGGAATCTGGTTTTGGGACTGTGATGTGAGAAATCATCTCATTTTAAAGCATACTCAGGAGATCAGTTTAAGCCAATTTAGTTCAGTGTCCATAGGTATGATGTTTCAAATCCCTATGTGAGGTTTGTCTCTGTAACATCTGTTTTTAAAGTCTGAATTCTATTACAATTTTTAACTCACCAAGTTACAAATATTTGTGCAACGTTTCATCCCTGACTTACAGACTGTGAACTGCAAGATGTGCAGTGAAATACCAAGAGTTTAACTAGGTTGTGCCAGTAGCTGTTATTATAAGCTTAGTCTGGGTTTTTAACTAACTAATGATATTCGTACATTAAATGTAGAAATATAGTAAATTTTGGGAGTGTATTAGCTTTAATTAGCTAACAAAAGGGTATTTTTCTTTTTGGAATTTCTGTGAATTAATTTACTATTGGATTCACTTAATCCAAACTGCTTATTTTTGATTATTTTCCATTTCTAAGGGCTAAATGTTGCAGTCTTTAGGGAAAACACTTATTCACTTCACTTGGAGTTTTGCTTGGATGAATGCCATGAGATTTGCCCCTAAAAGCCATTGAACCTATACTTACACCAAGCTTTAACAAATACTTCTCTTTTGCATTAATGAGATGCCTCTCTAAATTCTGAGTGTATTCCCTTTGCAATCTACAGTGCTTGTCTATCAAAATAGTTTTCTATTATGAACGTTCATTCTTTGCTATGTTTCATTTGCTTTATTGTAATTCAGTGTTAATATAACATTGTAGTGCAACATAGGAATAAATTTCACTTGTTCCCAGTATTCTGCCTCTTAGACTTGGCCATGCTAGCATATAAGAACAACAGGTGAAGTTTATAGTGATATTTTCTGCAATATACCTTCAAGCTTCTTGATTCAGGAAGACATCTGTGAGAAAGGCACCATGAGAAGATTTGCATGGAAGAAGATTTTCTGTTGTGAATCGTCCTTTAAGGTTCTTTCAGATTTGTTAATATCCAGGGCACTAAAAATACAGAGAAGGAAGAGTTGATCCCTGTCTATGAGCTTTTTAACAGTTGTATCATATTAGAACAGTTCATGTACATATTCTGTGCCCACTGTAGTCTCTGTGACAGTTTTCCAGATGCCAGGTGAAGACAGTTTTTCTTTGTGAAAATGTAACCAAAAAAGATTACTTTAAAAGGAAGATTTTAAAACCTCTCCAGGTTGTATTCCTTCTTTATAGAACCTCTCCTGCTTCGGAACTGCAATGTGGCATTGTATCATTGCACCTCTAGTTACAGATAGACCTTCTGAGCCATGCAGAGAGATGCCTCTTGAAAAACAATGCTTTTCTTCTTGGGGAGATAAGAGTACACCCGAGTTCAGCCATGCACCTACAGCTGACCATACAGTCCCATGCTCCTCCAAGGGAGTAATCCAGAGGCAGGTTAGCTCAGAAATGCATTGCTGACTTCTTTTTTTTTTTTTTTTTTTGCTAAGAAGCAATTTTCAGTTTTCTTAATAAGAAGGGCGTTATGTGCTGGGGCTTAAGAAGGACACACAATTTAAGATTGCTGGCATTTCAGTAGCTCTCTTCTCAGATAAGATCAGTCACCTGAAAATCTTGGTTGCTGTTTCTGTGAAACTGAACACCCGATGTGAATCTGTTACTGTGAGCTTTCTTGCTCCTTACTTCTGGACAGTTTCATTTCTATCGTTGTCATCGTCACTGCTTGCCTTACTTGAATCAAGATGCTGCTTGCCACCCCAAGGGTAAAGGATGGAAAAGTCAGTCTTCTAGAAGAAGGAGCTGAGATCTTTCGGAATGGAGATCTGTTCTGAAAAGCCAGCATTTCCTTCATTTGACAATCCCTGTGTGCTTTCTCTTGTCTCTCCATCTTCTGTGCCTCATATGTTTCTCTATGCATTTAAACTGTGTGTTTTGCTTAAAGCCTGCACACATCTTGCCTCTATTACATTGATCCTGATAGGAAAAATTACTTTGCTGTCAAATCCCTGGTCATTACACTTGTCACTTGCATTCCTAGATGAATAGACATGTATGGCTCAGTTGTGTGGGATGTAATCTGCTTCTGTATGGAGTGTAATCCAGTCCACTAACTGAAGTAGGCTTCTGAAAGAGAAGTAGATGAGATAATTGAATGCAATGAAACAAAAAGCCAAACAAAAATAGATATAAAAGATGCAATCCTATTTTACTTCTATTTCTTTTTCCATGTATTAAGAGCATAAACTATGTAATTCCTTCATGACAATATCATTTTCAGTAACTTACTGAAAAATTCAAATAAAATGTCAGTTCCCTTGGGAGCCATTAGCCTCGAGCAAATTGATGATGCAGTGGAAATAAGAACATGCTGTGAAAGCTGGTACATGAAATGCATCAAACTAAAACATACATGCTTTTGAGATTCAGAACATATTCCAGAGAAGTATATGATTTGGGGGGCAGCAGTGTTTTTAATTCATATTTATACATGCTTTGCTATTATTTATGCTGTCATGCTCCTCCTCATAACTTAATAATTGAAGTTTTTTAGCATCAAAGAGCTGTAAGAAATCTTTAGTTGTATCCATCTGGTATAGAGGTCCATGTCTGGCTATAGTGGAGAGAGATGGGTTGCATATTACATGTTTGGCTGACTCTGGGAGTGGTGCTAAACATGAAGGCTATTCTGATAAATGTTAAGAGTCTCCAAGGGCTTGAAACGTTCACTGTCTTCATATATTTTTAGATATTTTCTAAAGCTATACCAACATGGCTTCTTTCCTTAGAGAACTCATTTTAATACATTTGGTGGCACAGGGGGGTTTGGACAACTAGCCAGTATGACAGATATAAACAATCTCTGACATAAATCTCATATCCAGAGTTTCTTTTGATTTGTATGTGTATTCTTACAGGGATTTTAACTGTATATAAACTCATAAAGTGTGCACGCACCCTATTAACAAAGGATATAATTAAAGTTTCAATAGCTTCTGTGCTGTGAAGTTTAAGGTCTAAAAGCTAGGGCTTTTAAAAGCAGTCCCGAAGATGGGAATCATGTTAGATTATGTGACTACATTAATCTTGCTATGGAGTCATAGTACTGTCAATTTATTTTGATGCTCTTAACTTTCTTACTTCGGAGTAGTATGGAGTGGTTTATATTTTAATCTTTCTTTGTTCCAGCAGAATCTGGCCTGCACAGCATATGCTCAGAAAGCTTGAAGTGTGATTTATAAATACTTTTGTTGATCCACAGACAGCAAAGCTATAGATCTCACTTTAACTTGAGTGTAAAAAAATACGTTGGAGACCCCCTTTTGCTTAAGATTTTTTATGCCCTACTGAACATTTCCCCAGCCCCTTGGGATTTCCAAGTAGATTTCTTGTGTGGTTAAAGCAGTGCCTGTCTTTTCTCATCTCATTTTCACATCTGTTTTAGTTACCACTTTAATTTTAAGCACTGCTACTGAGGTGCAGATTTGCTTGACTTTCTTTTAATAACCTGTAAATGCAGTAGTCAGTACTGTAGCCTTCCATTTTAAGAGTCTCCCATTGATGAAGTAAAGACACTGACACTCTGATAGTGCGGCTGTCTTCAGTGGCTATGAGCTCCCTTGCTGCCTTAGTGCTCTTATTTGCTCATTTTTCGCACCTTGGTGAACAGCAGAAGTCAGTCAGAATAAGCCTTTTGGATAATGCCTGATATTAGAAGCCAACTCATTTGAATTTGGGGGATATTTTGCACTTTATGTTTTAATTTTCTGCTTAAAATAGTTTTTTGCTTTATAGCATCTGGAGGGAATCAGATTAGAAAAGAAGCGGGGGAATCTCTGAGCTGAGACCAAGGGCAGAAAATTTTCTGCTGGAAAGGAACATTTTTCTGCAGCTGTGCAACTGTGAGCCAGTGCAGCAGAATAACTGTCCTGACAGAATATGAACTCTGAAAGGTTTTGGTGTGTGATGCATCTTTCTGAGTCACATTAGTCCAGTGCACACTGCTGACGTGATGCACAAGAGTTTCTCATCTCCTTGTCCTGCCTGCTCAGTGTTTCTGGAGAGTATCTAAGGGCTTTTGACTCATTGTGTTCCAGAACCAAATTCCTGTCTGAATGAGCATGTTTGATAAATAATATTCTCTGCATATCCTGAAAAAATGTGCTGGAATGCTTACTGAAACTCCATGAGGGATGCAATCATTCTGTATGTAAAATATGTTGAAATCAATAGTAAGAGAGTGTGTCCTGATAAGTTCAGTAATTTTTATCTTAGTCATTAAATACCAGCACTGAGAATTTTCTGGTTTGCCAATTAAAATTAACAGAAGGTAGATAGCCAGATCCCTTCTATGACTTTGAAAAACTGTTTTCACTCTGTCCTAGAAAGAAACAGTTAGTTGCCAAGGAAAGCCACTAGGTTCAATATTACTTTGGTATTTCTGTTTTGTAATGAGTGTGAAATGTAAGCTAATGCAAGCATTAGAGTCACTGGCATATAGAGCTTTATTTTTGTATTTTTGGTATTTTATTAAAATTTGTGTAAAACTTTTAAGAGGCAGTTGCAGAGCAATGAATGCTCCCATAGACTTTGTTTTGTCATTTTGATTAAATTTGAAATGTCCAAGTTACTCCAAGTTAAGGCATAATATTTTTTCTTTATACTATAAATTCTGTTTTCCTGCTTTATGAATATTTTTAGAGTTTTAAATAAATGTTAATCTTACAGAAGATAATGACTTCTAAACCAGATTGTTATCTGATTATCCTCTAAGTAACATTCTCTCCCACTTAGCTAGAGATCTGGCTATATGAAAGATATCTCAGTAAATCCTGGAACATCTAGCATTTGAAGTGCAAAGCAATGTAGCTGAAGGATTTAATTTCTTTTGTGAAATTGTACAACTGTGTTTCTTATGTAGGTTTTCTAAACCGAAATACGTGATAAATGATAAATACTGGTTTAGATCCTCTTTGGAAAGAGACCGTTCTGTTAGCAGTCTAAAGTACCA
>VYZQ01061851.1:0-18543 GCA_013400655.1 Mystacornis crossleyi | reverse complement strand
CCTGAGCACCCAGAAACAATCCCTCATGGCAGTGAGGTTGGAACTAGATGACCTTTAAGGTCCCTTCCAACCAAA
Source organism: Mystacornis crossleyi (assembly GCA_013400655.1). Lineage (NCBI taxonomy): Eukaryota > Metazoa > Chordata > Aves > Passeriformes > Timaliidae > Mystacornis > Mystacornis crossleyi. The sequence goes on along the minus strand of VYZQ01061851.1, from coordinate 18,468 downwards.
ACAATTCTATGATTCTATGATTCTATGAAATCTCAGTTGGACAGTTGAGAGTGATTCTATTTTAAATCACCTGAGTCACACGCTGGAGAGCCCTCGATGTCTACACAGGCATTAAAAGAAATATCACTTCTATTACCTGGAATAGTGGGTCTACACCATACCAGGTATGAGCTAAAAATTAAGGAATGGAGACAATTATGCCTTGAGTCTTTGCTTTCTCCCTGTTTTGTTTCCTGTACTAGATGTAGCCACTTGGCTAGTTCAAGTGACTGAATAGATGTCTGAATTTGAGCATTATGAATGTTCTCTATATATTTCTGTTATTCTTTTCAAAGACTTAATTATTAAATACTCTGCTTTGTCTTTGGTCATAAATTTCTTCCAGTTATCAACATTTCTAAACTGCTCAAAGAATCCAGACAAGATAGAGGTGCTATGAACAGGGGATAGATATTCATCTGTACTAGTAAGTCAATATAGAAAGGTCCAAAAGTCCAGTAGCGAAAATTTCACCCTTGGAAAAATTTAGTTAGTACCAATCCAGCACAAAGTTTCGATGGTATTCAGGGCACTGTGGTTGTGCACAAAGACCTATACCAAGGTAAACCCTGCCTTGAGAAAAGTTACTCTGTATTGAAAGACACATGAAAAACCTTGGTAGCAAAACAGTTAGGAGAGACCTGGTGACATTCTCTAAAATTTCTGTATCTCCTACGATGTTTGAAATTTATAATTTCTGTTCCCCAGAATGAATTTATTACAGGTGGTGCTCTAAATACTTATCTGCTGCAGTTTCACTGATGATCTAATTTCAACAATAATGGAAAAAAAAAACCCTTAAACCTGTTAAAGATTAAAAAAGAGTCATACATTTTCACCAACCTCTGCTGAGAAGGTAAATTTCCATTTTTTTTTTTTTTTGGTAAGAGAGTAAAAGACTAGAACTAAAGGTCTCTTAGAGAAATGTGCCAGGCTATTAAGGGAAGAAGACAGTCATAGAAAAGAATCTGATATTTATTCATCCAGAGACTGAAATTTACTGCAAGGTCCTAGGCAATTTGTGTCACCAATATCTCATTGTGTCCATATGCTAAAAAGAAGTGTAGGGAATCCCTGCCTTTCCATCACATCCCAGCATCTCTTCAGGCTAGTGACAGAAGTGCTGGAGAACGCAGTGCAATGGTAAGAGACACAGTGTCCTCCCTGCCCACAGTCCGGCAGACCACACCATTAACTGGCCAAGCAGGGAAGCAAGTATCAACATCCAATCCAACAGCAGAGTACAATCAGATATGAACATTCAACATATAACTCTGAATTTTCATTAGAAATTATTCTTAATATCCTTACTGAATTATCAGCAGCTGACTGAAAATTACAGATATAGATAGAGAAAACTTGCTTCCTTGGATTCTGGTTGTATGAAATTTGACACTGATATTAGGTTAAAAATAAAAAGAAAGTCATCCTGTGTTAAGGATATTATTATCATTTATCAAAATGTGGTTAAAGATGAAAATGGAGTAGATACGCAATTTTGTTAGAAAGAAGCACATTGTTACTGCTCTCAGATATTATACCTAGGCAGTAAAATACTCATTCAGCTCAGATGAGCAACACTTGCTGGGAGAGAGAAGGTCTCAGATAGCCAGGACACTAACAGTGGCATGCTTTGCTACTGAGAATGAGTAGGCAAGAGGCCAACATATTTCCTAGAAAACTGATATCTTTTATTTTAGGAAATCCTGTTTGACAGAAACACAGCCACATGTTGTAAAGGCCTCAGAAGGATATTCTGGATACAGAAGAATCAGAACTATTTTAACAAACCAGGTGTAATAGGATGAGTCCTGTCTTTAAAAGAAATTGTAATGAATGCACAGCTCAGCTCAAAGACCATTTTGGTTACGTGTCACCCAGTGCAGTTACAGACCACAGGTGAGGGGGCAGCACTGGAAGGTTTTTCCTCCCAATAACGTGCTCTCTCAAAAACACTTCCTGCATTGGCTCATGTTACTGGAGGCCAAAGGGAACTTTCATCTTCATCTCAACCCCCACTTGCAAGAACTTCTCATTCTGATAATTACATTGGAAAGTGGTGATAATAGTGAGTAAAGCAAGCAACAAAATGTCTAAGAATACCTGATCTGACTGCAGCTGGGACTCCCAGTAGCAAAGCTAAGAAATAATATGGGAGAGGTCAGTAGTTACTGCCAGATGCTCTAGTCTCTCCATAAGCATTAGAGATACTGGACCTGTCAGCTCACTTTTACATTGCTTCAGTTTTCTGTTATGCACCTTGGCTCTCAAGGAAGACGGGAACAAATTTTTCTGGAAATTATACTGTGTAATCCGGGCAAGCCGGGGAGAAGACTACTGGAGAATCAAAATCTGTTCTACATTTTATGACCTTTCATTTCAATTTTATTTTTTTTTCCCTGAAACTTTAAGAATTTTAACTAGTGGGGTCAGTGGTGCCAAGATTTTTCCTTCATGAATGAAACCAAGTCTTAGACAAAGATGAAATGTGGATCTTGCATGGAAGAAAGGTTGTAGCATAGCCACCTGCTAGCACAATAAATGTCTGTTTCTGGTTTAACAACACATTCTCATCCTCAGTCCCAGGAAGGATAGGGAAGTGTATCCAGTGATTTTTGTGTTTTACCAAAGGGCAGCTGTTTCCTTTTAGAAATTTCAAGCTAGGTTTAGCCAGCTAAAAGGGAGAGGACATTAAATAGGCCACTTCCTGTACAGTAGACTAAATTAAAGGCTAGAACAACAGAAGCAGATATTAGTGTCTGAGACTAGTACTTAAAAGCAGTAAAACAAGGAAGTCTGGGTTCACATTCCATCATAATAGCATGAGGAAAATCAGATGAGAGGCAGAGTGGTTGGCATAGTCAAGACAAAAGGCAATCTAGTACTCTGCTGTAAGACAATAAAAGATAAAAACTCTCTTCTCTAAGGACTAGTACATGCCATATATACACTTGAGGCCTGTTTAGTTTTTCTTGTTGTATTTATGGTGTTTGAATACAGCTTCATGCAAAATGAGGTGCAGTCTAAACAATTTAGTACCACACTCTTAACAGCAATTACAATACAATTATTGACTTCATTCAAAACATATTTAGATTGTTAAATTACTCTTCCTCTCAGCTTATCCAGAAATCATGTTTTGATTTAGTCAAAATGCATTAATCTTCACAGTGACCAGCAAAGCAAAATCAATCTCTGTATCTCATTTAGAATTGTTCTCATCATAAAAACAAAACCAAAACGCATTTCTGTTCTTAAGATTGTATTCCTTAGCAGTCTAGTGGGACACTGCAGTTTGTGCAGAGCTACCAGGTCTACCACTTGTTTAAAGACTCAGGTAGCTAATGTCATAGTTTTACTGCTCCATGATCTTACTGTGTTTTTTTTTTCTTTTTCTTTGAGAATTAGTTAAATCTTGTGGAAATATTGACTAATATCTCATCTACAAGAGAAAATTACTTCAAGTTGAGCCAGAGAAAGTTCAGATTGGATATTAGGAAAAATATTTCCATGGAAAGTGTAGTCAAGCATTGGAACAAGCTGCCCAGCGACGTGGTAGAGTCACCACCGCTGGAGGTATTTTAAAAACTTATAGATGTGGTGCTTAAGGACATGGTTTAGTGGTGGACTTGGCAGAGCTGGGTTAACAGTTGAACTTCATGGTCTGAAAAGCCTTTTGCAACCTAAACAATTCTATGAAGCCATTCCTTTAAAATGTTCTAAAAAACCAAACCAAACCAAACCACCTGCTGCATTTAATTTTTTGAATTTTTTGTTTATGTTCTTGAAATATAAATTGCATTCAAAGGAAAAGAGACAACTGAGTGATACAGCTGTTATTCTGGTTCAGGCCTTCAGTTCTCCAGAATTTTCACTTGCCAAGTATGATGGAAACTAAACAGACTTCTTTACTTATTTTCCTTGGAACTATACTTGGACTTGAAAAGAGTCCCAGAAGAAAAAAGAGTAGTCCAAGAGATGTTTACAAGAAGTGAGAAACTTAAAGAGATCATTATGTAAGAACAATGGAGTGTTTTTCATTATTTTTACCTAATCTCAAGTTATTAGGCCCTTTTTTCTTTCTATTATTGTGCATGTATCACCAAGAGAACATTCTTGTAGAAAATTTACATGTTAACAGCCTAACTGTCTAAATAACTCTAATAAATAGGTATCCATTTCCCAAAATAAACATGGGATAAAAAAAACATCCAATGCTTTCTCTGTAATGAATGTTGCTGAAATTTTCTTTTTTGCATCTATTACATTAGATAAATAAAAGAAAAAAGAATTATGCAATAATAAATAATGAAAAAAAAAGCAAAACTAGTTAAAAGCTTAAATAAATCCCATTATTGTTAAATACCAAAAATACCGTTAAGAAATTATAATTACATGCTGTAAGATACTTTTGGTAAAATTGACAACACTTCAAAGTCTTGAATCTCAGTACAATCATCTCAGTAAAAAGAATCATAGAATCACAGAAAAGAATCACGAAATGTGCTGAGTTGGAAGGGATCCACAAGGATCATCAAGTCCAGTTCCTGGCTCAGCACAGCACCATCCCCAAGAGTCACACCATGTGCCTGAGAGCATTGTCCAAATGCTTCTGGAACTCTGTCAGGCTGGTGCTGTCCCTGAGGAGCCTGTTCCAGTGCCCAAACACCCTCTGCGTGAAGAATCTTTCTCTGATATCCAGCCTAAACCTCCCTTGGCATGACTTCAGTCCATTCCCTCAGGTCCTGTCACTGGTGACCACAGATAAGAGGTCAGTGCCTGCCCCTCCTCTTCCCCTCATAAGGAAGGTGTAACTGCAATGAGGTTTCCTCTCAGTCTCCTCCTCTCCAGGCTGAACAGACCAAGTGACCTCAGCCACTCCTCATACTGCTTCTCCTAAGGCCCTTCACCATCTTTGTGGCCCTCCTTTGGATGCTCTCCAATAGCTCTTTATCTTTCCTGTGGTGCCCAAAACTGCACACTGGACTCAAGGTGAGGTCACCTTAGTGCAGAGCAGAGCAGGACAGTCCCCTCCCTTGCCTGGCTGGTGATGCTGGGCCTGATGCCCCCCTGGACATGCTTGGCCCTCCTGGCTGCCAGGGCGCTGCTGACTCAGGTTCAGGTTTCTGTTGACCAGGACCCCCAGGTCCCTTTCCATGGTGCTGCTTTCCAGCATCTCATTCCCCAGCCTGTACCTACATCCAGGGTTGCCCCATCCCAGGTGAGGAATCCGACACTTTCCCTTGTTGAACTTCATATGGTTGGGGATTGCCCAGTCCTCTAATTTGTCGAGGTCTCTCTGCAGGGCCTCTCTGCCTTCAAGGGAGTCAACAGCTTCTCCCAGTTTTAGAAGACCAAATGCAATATACACACTTATTTAATGCCAATATCTTTTTAAAAGACAAGTTGAAAGTACAAGTGATTGACTTGAAATGCTAAGAAAAGAACACAGATTTTAGAACAGCATTATAGTACATAATAATGATAGTGAATAAAATATTTTTTATTCTTATGGTGATATGTATGTTACAGCAAAGCGTAAGAAGGGTAATCTCAGCTGGGAACCATTTCCTGTGAGCAAACAGTTACAGGGATCACTGCAATTGAAATAGAAGAGATTGCTATATAAACTGGTTATTCAAAAGAAAGTTGTATAATGAAAAAATTTATCTGAAAATAACCATTATTCCTCTTATATGACAAATATAAATTTTATTTATATTTTTGTCTAAGTTTTTTGCATTCCGTATGTTCAAGAAGCTTGACATTTCCTCTCTTTTCTTACTCCTGAGCCATATTGTGGCAGAGCAGCTCTTGAGAAGGCACTGAAATGAAACAAAAATAATGGCTTAGGGGCCATTCCAGGGTGAGAATTTTACAAACAGAATTTTCTGAAAGTGCAGTCAAAAGCCAAAACTGGTGTCAATACCAAGAGAGGGAGTCAGTGTCTTCACCACTGATCCATCAGAGGGAAATTTGATAATTTGCCAATTTTTCAAGATAAGGACAGTCTGGTGCTTGATTTGGTCTATCCCCACTGGAGGGCCTCTCAGGAAACAGCAGGTGCTACCACTGCAGGCCTGGTTTTCTTATGAAGAAAACCTAAAAGCAGAAAAATATGTTGTCATGAGGTTTGACAAAATACATGGACAGGGATGGATGCAGTACAGGCATATGAGAACAGCTTAGCATTTGGTTAACTGGAATAAAAAGTTTTGGGGAGATTTAAAATTTATAATCAAATCAATAACATGAAGAACTAGAACAGAACAAAAAGACTGATTATTTCCAACAATACAGAAATTTTCGTCTTTTCTTCCTTGTGTTGTGGGGAAGGTGCCCTCAAATGTTCACTGGTTGGAGAGATTTTGATCATTTATGTCTTCATTTATCTTTCAGAAAATATTTTTACCTTCTGAAAAAACATGTGTAATTACCTTCCTTTATTAATTTTTTTCTAAGATTGTATCAGATATAAGGTTTGAAAGTGATAGCAATATTTTTTAAAAAGGACTCTAAACTCAAAGAAGACAAGCATAGATCAAGGAAATACCTCAGCTTTGCAGTGGAGGAGTCTGTTAATGTGTTGCCCCATCCCCAAATTTTTTTTTCCATTTAAGAGACCTAGACCTTCTCAAAATGTGAAGTTTTTGTGCAAATAATAAGTCTCCAGTTAACCTCAGAGTATTATATATAACAGATTGATGTAATTATACAAATGCAAGTATTTAAAAAAAATATTTATTCACTGGAACTTTGAAATATTAAGAAACAAATCTTTATTCAGCGAAAAGAAAATAGAATACAAAAAAAAGTTAGGTATCAAGAAGTCAAGTTTTTAAAATGTTCTTACAAAATATGTATGCTATATCTGAGTTTTAAAGTTTTAAGGGGATGCTTAAAATAAAAATTCCCTAACTCATCACAGTCTTTTGTACTCCTAAAAGCGTTTTGAGTTCCTTGCCCAGAATGCTGAGGAGAAGCACTTTTTTTGTAGGACTGGTGGGTTGTGGTTTGGTTTAGGTTTGGTTTGGAGTTTTTTCCTTTTTTTTTTTCCCCCCTTTTTGACGGTGGAGAAAAGTTTGCAAAGAAGTGGTGTCTTTTGCAGAGAGGGATGCATATTTCTAGAAGGTCTTCCTCCCCTTAAGCATCTCTTCCCCCCTTTTTGACTCTTTTTGTAAGTCTCTCTCTCTCTCTGCTGCCAGTAAGAGTTGGTATTACAGCTTCATTTTATAGGGATTTGAGTTAGACTAAAAGCCCAAGTTCTAGGGATCTAATATGAAAAAGATGAATCCTGCCCAAGACAAAGATTCTAGATCAGCTGTAAGGGTGTCCCTGCTAAATTTAACCATGAATTTTAATTCAGAGGAGCAGGAGGTTCCAGATTTGCTCAGGCTGTGTCTGTGGCATGTCCTAAGACGCAGAATTACTATAAATACAGAGATTTAGGAAATAAAAGGCACCCTACTCACTCCAGTGGTTTTTTATTCTAAGAGCTTACTATGCCCAAAGGCATGACATTGCATCGTGGAGGTCTAGAGCCCATGGCATGCTGGAGAGACTAAAAGAACCCAGACCCACAATAAGAAACAACCCAGTGTGGGACTGGACGCTCTAGGGCCAACTTCACCAGAGTGATGGGCTCCTCTCACTACTGAGCTGCATTTCTGACAAGCCACATGATCCCTGGTGCACCTGCCTTTGTTTGTGAGCAGGTTCAACTGCCAGTTTATCCATCTCTTTTTATCTTGTCTGAGAATCATTCTTCCTACAATGAGGTGAAATAGCAGATATTTAGGTGTGTCAGGGGACTCAGGCAAATATATCAGCAATTGTAGAATATCAGCTGAGATGTGGCCCTTCCAACACCACACATAATTACGTCTCTAAGGAATGGATTTTTCGATGAGGGAGAGGAAGGGATTTTCTGTTGTCTACGAAAAAGATGCGGGGTTGTGTTACCTGATGCACTTTGTCCCCTTTTATTGTTAATGTCGTGTTATGCTTTCTTAATTCTTAAAACCAGAGAAGAGCATTTTCCCCAGTTACTTTAGCCATACATTAAAAAAAAAAAAATACATGAAAAGGAGTATTTTACAACTTTCATTTTGTCACAAATTGCCAATAAATCACTGCCCACCACAGGTAGCAGCAGTCACCTATTCACTCAAACCTATCGATTCCCATATAAAGGAGTTCTAAAAAGACATATTGGTTTAGTACTTAAGCATACAGTAGGGATAGATTTCTATTGTCTGCTGGCTTCATGTACCAGATTTCTATTTCAAAAAATAAAAAGTCCATGGCCAATTAAAAAAAAAAAAAAAAGGCAATTCTCACACCTTTTCTATGTGGAATATGGAATTTTTACATCTTAACTGCTGTTGGGATGCAATTATGTACTCTGATGCTATTCAAAATTATCAATAACATATCAAATTAATGAAATAATAATAATAGCAATACTAATAACAATGGTTTAATATATAATAATTATTTTGTAATTCCACTGCAAGAAACTTCAGCTAGGTACCTCTGAAAATGTTGCCATGGGCACCCCACCTCAGTGGCTTTACTCAACCTTTTCTAAGGATAATACTCAGGTCACATGGAGGGCACCAAAGAAGAAATAACCTTAATTATTAACCTAGTCAGTTTAGAATCTTTTTTTTTTTTTAATACTAAGCTTATTGACCATGATATCACTACTTTATAGAAATATGATGACTTTCTCAGGCACCACTGGAGGTTTTTTACACACAATGTTTTTCCCAGCTGTTTTTAGCTGTGCTTTTATTTGTCATAGTATATTTTATGCTGTTGAAACGCAACATTACTGAATGTAGAACCAAGAATTTAATCAGGAAGATGTGACACTTACGGCAGAATTTTTGCATGGATATTAAGCTGACTATGTTTTGATCCTCTGCTTTTCTTTCTCGTCTTTGTCATGACAATCACTGAATGCTGCTTTTTCAAGGCTCTCCTAGGAGAAACACCGTTCTCCTTTGTGACAGCAAACCTGCCGAATTCACGGTTAATTGTCTCAGAGATCCCCTTTCATCCACCTGTGATCAGTTAGCCGATCAAAAAAGTCAGACACCACTTACAGACCAGAGGGCCCTAAGCCAGCCGCAAGCTGCCGGCTAATGGTTTGTTGTGCCGCGGGCGGGAGCAGGCGGTGCCGTGTTGTGTCTGGCTGCCCTGAAGTGGGTCACGGCCCGCGCCCCGCGCAGGAGGGAGGGAGCGAGCGAGGGAGGCAGCGAGGGAGGGAGCGACGGAGGCAGCGACNGGCAGCGAGGGAGGGGAGGGAGCGAGGGAGGCAGCGAGGGAGGGAGCGACGGAGGCAGCGACGGAGGGAGCGAGGGAGGGGAGGGAGCGAGGGAGGCAGCGAGGGAGGGAGCGACGCCGCTCTCAGCCCCCGGCCGCGCCGCCCGGGCCCGCCTGCGCTTGCACCAGCAGCGCAGACCCCTGCAAACTGAAACCACAGGGAAGAAATATGCGAGGCATGAACGGCTCCAGGAGCTCAAAATATTTAAGCCGCTGACAAGAAAAATGAGGATTTGGAACAGGAAAAGGGTCCTACACGGGGCTACAATTTTCTTCAGATACACGTTTTCCCTGTTTGATTTTTTTGCTATACACATATTATTTGCTTTGAACGATGAGAAGAAATATTAAAATTATAATGTTTTTCCTTCTTCAAAACATTATTTTTGTACAATATGTTTGTTGCTGAAAATTTATTTTTCCTCCAGCAAGGTACATGAGGAGAAGTGATGGCAAACCCCCACATTTGTCTCCTTTTAGTGCAACAAATATTGAAAAATATTAAGTTTTTAAACATGTTAAACATCTCACATAGAAGGGTATAAAACTGTACGGTAGGAAATTCTTTTCTTTTAGTCTCTGATCTTGATTCAAAGGCAGTTCAAAGAACTGCAGAGACTAAAGAGGGGATTGTTTATGTCCTCTAATTAAAAAGGATAAAACTCAACATTTGAGATAAACTTCCAAGGTGGATCTATTCTTCAGGGGCAAAAAATTAAAAAGAACAAGAAAAATAAAGCAATCATCCTCTATAAGCATTTGATAATGAAGAAAAAATTTTAAAGATGATGAAAACATAGGTCATTCTATTGTTACATCATATTCATAGTTCAAGAACTTGATTTAAAATTGCATTTTTATGGAAGAAGATTCTAGTGCTGGTATGAATTTGACCTGTACTGAAAATTAAGGAAGTATTCATACCTAATTCATGTAGAATTGTATATTGTATATACAATTTTGCTAACATCAACAACTCAGTTCACGGTATAAGATGGCCCAGAAGGTGAGCAGAAGAATAATATTTTGATACTAAATTAATTGCTCAGAAATATGAATTTAGTCAATACTTGGTGCTCCATTAAGATACTTTATTAACTGTCAGAGGTGCTGTTCCTCACAGGAAATACTTAAAAAGAGAGAGCAACATTTGCAGAATCTATTGCTGAATCTACAAATCATAAAGACAGTCCACTGAACACAGATCTGGAATGCATACCACTGTAAAACATTCTTTTACTCAGTTAGAAAATACGTAATTGATATAATATGAGGACATGATAAGTAAAGATGCACATGTAAATATACTGATGCTGCAAGATTGTTATGTCAGAAGGATCTGATCTAAATTTTACTGAACTAAGTAGGAACTCTCAACAGAACAATCTGGATTTGACTCTAGTTTGTCATGGAATAAATTATAGCAAACATAGGGTTAAGATATTATGTTTATCCTGTGATTTTGAATTTTCTCTCAAGTTCTTTCTAAGCATTACTGAACTAAAGTGTGCTTAGTCTGCTAAATTTCACCCAGGCTTTTAAGAAGCTGTAGGATTATGTTTTCTAGATAGAGTGAAAGTAAGTTATTTGGTTCAAGCTAAACCTTTATGTTTAAAAGAATTATAACTGCCATCCTTAATGGGGAAGATGTAGTATTATATATTTTCCTTACAGTTTGATGGTTCTCCTTCATTAGGGAGATCTTCAGCACTTTCTTCAGTAATGAACCAAAATCAGGTAGCGGGGAAATTGCAGCTTACTTTTCTCTGGAGGAGATAGTCTTTATTCTATTGTTTGTCTTCCTAACTGTGTGCATTTTTTCTATGCTTCATATCTTGTTAATTGCTTTACTGAGCCCTGTGTTGTCAAATGACTCATTAAAACAGTAAATTTTTCTGCCTTTAAGTTCTGCCTCTAAAAAGTGACATGTATTTACAAACATGAGGCTAAATTTTGTCACTCTTTCTGAGCTGTATAGTAGGTTTTTAAGTCTTTACTTTGGTTTCAGTAAGAAATTTGTACATAGTGGCAGAGATAAATAACAATGGAAATCTCTTCAGTACCTGCTGATAAGAAAGCTTAAGTCTAGCTATCAGCTGTACCAGTTTGCATGTTTCAGAAAAAAGACATCAATATCTTCCCAAAAGTCTATTTTTTTCAGTATCCAGAACTAATACATATTAAGTTAGAAAAAAAATAGACTGATGCATAAATAATAATTTAAATCTAAGCCATTTATAAGTTTTTTCCACTGATCCAATCTGTACTTATTACATGTATTACATCTTCCTAACATATCCTAACATGACACAGAGACAAAAAAATCCTGGGATATGCAAACATGGTATGAGACAGTCATCCAATGCTGAACTTGTGTATTTGTTCATTCTTCTGCATATTTAATGTGCTTTCTTTTTTCCTTGTACAGCTTTGGCTCGTTTCAGCATCCACAGAAAGACTTGGGAACAGATCTTAATTTTGTTCGCTTTCATTAGTCTTTGAGGCACAGTGGCCTCATAGTCATCACAGTGAAGTTACACACTAACATTATACAAACACTGGAGAACTGACTCAAAGAAAACAGCAAGCTCAAGTCTTCTTGACCTACAAGGAGGCAAGATGTGTGAACTGTGATGTACCAAAGAAGCTCAATTCCCTGTTCTCATACTGGTTGGGAGAGGTGTAACACTGAATATTAATTTTATATTCCCTGCTTTTCTGTTTATGTTTGACAATGCTTTTGCAATAATAGGTGAAGACCATCGTACCATTTCTTTTATAAACATCTGCTGAAATGCAGATTCCTCAAGGTAACGGGAGAGGCTCCTCCTTCTCAAATTTTAGGCATCTCTCTGCATTTTTTGTGTACATCAGGCACACTGTGAGAACTGAGAACATGTGAGGTTATATGTAGATGCAAGATTGAATGAGTCAGGCCAATAATCATCCTGTCTTTAATAAACACGCACAGTAAGGCCAGGTTTTTATTCAAATTAGGTGTTTTAATAAAGCAAGTTTTAAATAAGATTATATTTCCACTTTGGCAGTGTTAGCACTACGCTATCCTTTATCAATGCTAATGATGAGTGTCAAATGAGAACTCACTGAATAATAATAAAAATGAAATAATGATCACATCTCTATATCTTGCCATATATACTTTTTTATATTTTAGATGTTAGTCATAGAATCATAGAACCATAAAATCATAGAATAGTTTGGGTTGGAACAGATTTTTAAAGAACATTTAGTCCAATGCTGCTACAGTAAGCAGAGATGTCTTCAACTAGACCAGGTTGTTCAGTGCCCCATTTGACCCAATATTGAATGTTTCCAGGGACGGAACATCTACAACTTCCTAGGCAAACAGCTCCAGCACTTCACCACCCTCATCACAAAAAATTTCATCCTTATATCTTATGTAAATATACCTTCTCTCAGTGTAAAACCTTTACCACTGCTAAAAGTTTTGTCCCCAACTTTCTTATAAGGTCTCTCTAAGTACTAAAAGTCTGCAATAAGGTCTCCCCAGAGCCTTCTCTTCTCCAGTCTGAACAGCCCCCTTTCCTTCAGACTTGCTTCAGAGGAGAGGTATTCCAGGTTTCTGATGGTTTTTGTGGCCCTCCTTTGGATCTGCTCCAACAGAGCTGTGGTTTTCCTGTTCTGAAGACCCCAAAGCTGGATGCAGCACTGCAGGTGGGGTGTCACCAGAGCAGAGCAGAGGGGCACAATCCCCTCCCTCGCCCTGCTGGCCACTCTGCTTTGGATACAGCCCAGGACACCTTTGGCTTTCTGTGCTGCAAGTGCTGATTGCTGGGTCATGTCCAGCCTCTCATCCACCAGCACCCCACGTCCTTCTTGGCAGGGCTGTTCTCAATGCCTTCATCCCCCAGCCTGTGTTGATAATGGGGAGTTACCCCCATCCAGGTGAAGCACCTTGCACTTGGCCTTGTTGAACCTCATGAAGTTCCATGGGCCAGTTTCTCAAGACTGTTAGGGTCCTTCTGGATGGAATCCTGTCCCTCAGGCATGTCAACAGCATCACTCAGCTGGGTGTTATCTGTAATCTTCTTGTGACTGTGTTCAATCCCACTGTCTGTTTCTCTGCTGAGGACATTAAACAATGTTGGTCACAATAAGGACCCCTAAGGGACACCATTTGCAACTGATGTTCATGTGGACATGGACTCATTGATCAGCTGCCCCCTGGATATGACTATCCAGGTACCTTAAAGAATTCCATTTCTTTCTTGTAAGATATGATGGAAGACTTTAACAGATACTCATAGCTCTAAGACCATACATATTTCTGAAATAAAGTTCACAGACCAATCCTTTGAAATATATCCAAAAAATAAACCATGTAACTAAAATTTGGAGCATGGCTTTCCCATTTACATATAATAAAAAATATATTAATGAAGTACATACATTCTTTATGTGTATTCTCAAAATATGAGAGCACTACAACTGAGAGTTATATTCGTATTGTGGTGAACTTTTAATGCAAGATACATCAGATGTGTCTTTAAAAATCAATAAAATAATACTAGGGTTTGGGCTTTTTGCAGTCTAATCATGCTTTACTCAAAACAAATAATAATAATAACCATAACAATAATAACAATGATAACCCACAACAGATTTCTTTTATCTGAACCTCAAATACTACTTTCTAGGATTCTGTTGTTGTAGCAATTTCAAGTAAGGGAATCTTTGTTAATTAAATGATGTCTGGATCATATTTTAAGATATTTAAGTCATCCAGTCCACAATTTTGCAATCTTACACGTTTGTCCCTATTTCTTTGAGTAGTACAATTATCATTAAATTTCAATTTTTTTCCAGTAGTTCCATTTCATCCTGAATATAGGATAATTTCCATCCACTTACTTTAAGCAAACAGTAATTCATGGTCCCAGTTCTGTTCAAGACTTTGTTGCTTGAGCTTTTCTGCCTTGTCAGGGATCAGGTATCTCTTATGTGCTTGTTTTTGGACTAAACACATTAGCACTTCTGATGTCTGCTGGCATTATGGTATCAAACAACCAAAACTTATTGAAATATAGCGCTGAAAAGCAACATCAGTTTAATTCAAATCCTGGGGACTATGTCTATTCGCACAGCTGCAAAGCATAAAACTCAGGTCTGTCACAAAGTACAATCTACAAACTTGGTAAAAGAATGGCTTTTCTAACATTGTCTCTTCAGCTAAGAACAAAATGTGCACTACATCTTGAACTCTACAGATTTTTTCTCAGTCATAACTGTTTATTTTTCTTGCCCTTGTTTTACCTCAACCTTTTCTTTATGTTCACCTTGTACTTTTTCTGAGTTGATTATAGCATGCCAAAAAGTAAACTTACTGTGCAGTACTTGGCTAAAAGTCAGCATTTTGAGCCAAGAATTTCTCAGTTCCAAGCTTTAAAAGAGTCATCAGAGCATCTCGTCCTTGGCTTTCTTAAAAGTTTCAGAAGTGATTTATATTGCTTTTGATTCTTCTGGAGATGTCTGCAGCTTGATAGGCTTACAGAGTTCAGGACACTAATTCTGCTGTTGCAGGACATAGTAGTACAAGAATTAGCTGTTATTTCTAGGACATTTCCTAATTAATGCATTAGCTACACTATTAACACTACTCAGAATAAATGGAAAAAACAATACCTTTTATCAGGACCTTCTGATTAGGGCTGTTACAGACAATTAATTTAAAAAGTGTCACAATACCTCTGAATTGCTCTTCTCCACTTGTTATAGGTTCTTTACGTGACATGACTTAGGTTATTTATATTCCATAAAAGAAAAGAATACAGGAAGTCAAGAAGTAAGTCCATTTTATAAAATCACATATAATTATTGGAGACATGACAACCTGTCTCCCAGGGGTCTAAAGTGCAAGGAGTCACCAACAGGAGCACTTCTCACAACGGTGTTTGTATTTTGCAAAGTATAAATGGCTAACAGCAAATTCAGCCTGCGTTCTATCAAGAAACTCTGTGAAATAAAAGATATAAAATAGTCTTTACTGTGATGGCTTTTAGGAATAGAGGAAATAGAGTTAACTCTAGAATTCCTCAAAGAACATACTTTTTGTAATTTCAAATGTCCTTTCTTTCAAAGTAACAGTAAATGCTGAAGTAACAAAAACAACCTCATATATCATATGACAGAGTCTCGTATATCCTATCATCACTACACTTCAATATCAATTCTTTTATTTTAATGTGGTTGATGAAAGTTAGTATGAAATGTAAATGCAGTTTCAGTATTAAAGGAATAAAAACAATAGAAACTTTCACCATTGCTGGATTTTTTTCAGGGTACTGAAAGCAAAGTTCCAGGAGTTTCTGAATGTTGAAAGGTATTTAAATTGTCGAAGAAATTTTCAAATTTTCAAAAGCTTGTTTATCTCATTTTTTAAGCCTATTAATGCCTTTTTAAACAATTATTATTTAAACCTGTAGAGCAGATAAATGCTTTCAATTTGGCACATATTTTGAGTAAAATTGCCTGAAGCAACTAGGGGATTAAGCAATTCAATGGTACTTAGTTATCCTTGTTCCATACTTTAAAGTTATTTTTTACATTTAATGATCATATGTTAGATCTTTTTGTGTAATGTCTATAAAAGCATTTGTAAATACACACACACACAGACATACATAAATTATTTTCTGTCGAATATTTTATGTATCTTATTTTAATATAAACTTAATAATGTAGATTTTATAAGAGACTAATATCTCACTGGCAACATAGCTTGGCCAGGTCACCCCTTAAAATTCAGAATAATCATTGTAACAAACTTCTTCATAGCAGTTCCAGTTTTGAACCAGAAGAAACTACTGTCTTAGGTAATGATGCTAGAAAGGCTTCAGGCAGTCTGAAGGTATTTTGGTCACTAATTCCTGCTAAGCTATTTTCACCTCAGAAGCAGGATCGAGGGAATGTAAAAGAGTCAGAACCCATCTACACATAGGAAATCACTTGTTCTAATTTTGTTTGATTGATAAGAATCATTTGTTCTAAATTTACTGCATGATCCTCAAATAAAGATGCCCTGAAGTGACCATATTTTTCAAAAACTAGTGGTCACAGATTCTGATCAGTACTTCACAAATATATGTGATTTTAAAAGTTTTTATTTTATCTTATTATCTCTTTTCCCTCTTTCCCTGTATTTTCTTCCCTTCTTTCTTTTTCTCATTTCTTTATTTCTTGCCTGCTTGTGATGGGTGTGTGTCCTTTATTCTTAAAGAATATTTGACATAAATTTACTATTAGTGGATTCCATTATTACCCCGAAATATACATACTCCATCAATTTTCATGTGTTCATATTTTCCAAGTGAAGGCATATCTAAGGAACAACAAAAAAGTTTTTTAACCTGAGTAACATTCTCCAGCATTCTTGAAAATGTTTTTGAAGTGGATATCATTGAAACACTGTCATAAAGTGTTTTATACTGATTTTCATACCAGGAATCACACAGATGTACTTTTTACATCAATAGTTTACTGTTGTAATGTTTTTTTTTTCCTTTTTGATATACCTGCTTTGTTGAATCTCTCTTTGCTCATCCTTCTTAAATTTAAAAGGGAAATGAACATCAACTATGAATCATCCAGGTGTCATGGTTTGACCCCAGCCAGCAACTATCACTCAGCCACTTACTCACTCCCCCAATCCTCACTGTCCCTGGTGGAATGGGGAGGAGAATAAGAAAAAAAAATAAGTGAAAGGCTCTGGTTAAGATAAGAACAGTTTAATAATTGAAAAAAAAATAATACTACTAATATTAATTGTAATAGAAAAGAAAAGGGAGAGAGGAATAAAACCCAAGTAAAAAGTGATGCACAGTACATTTGTTCACCATCTGCTGACTGATGCCCAGCCCATGCCCCAGCAATGATTTTTCCCTCCCAGCAAACTCCACGCCCAGTTTATATACTGGGCACGATAGTCTGTGGTGTGGAAAATCCTTGTGGCCAGTTTGGATCAGCTGTCCTGGCCACTCTCCCTCCCAGGTTCTTGTGNCAAAAATGCTTTGGTAACCACCCATCTCTTCTAGTGAAGAAAGACATAAATACCTTTGATTAACACAGCTTTCACCAAAGATAATATAGCAGGAAATATTCAATGGGTGGCATGTTCTCTGTAGAAACCTGTAATGAAAATATCATTAAATTCAATACAATAATGTCATTTTTTTTCACTGGTGTCCTCATTCTTAATAAAAGAGTCTAAGTACAGATTTTTACTTTAACAATATAGTTGTATTATGAGTATTTCTCTCAATGTCTTCAATTTCAGCTAAAACACTTTCTGGTGTTTCATTCAGATTAAGTTAATTGAATCATTCATTAATTTATTTGGGAGAACTGAATATCTGGAGAGGTATTATCCCATATTTGTCACTGGTATAAGGTGATATAGCCATTAGCTAAGTAACACTTGACTATTTTATCAAAATCTAAAATAATCCTACTGATAATTTACATACTGAACTATTTCAACAAATTTCAGTGTTAGTTTTCTTTTCTTCCATACTTTTTTCTGTAAAATAATTCTTGTTTATAATCTTTCTAATATGTTATCTTTACTTTCTTCAATATAAGTTTCTTCCTCAGCCCTCAGCCTATAAAACTTGAGTTATAAAAAATATTTCAACAAATAAAATTGCAGATTTATAGGATTGAAAGAGACAATGGAAGTTTGTTTAATTTATCCTTATGTCTCAATACAGGACCACCTTAGGTCGTGGAGACAGATGTTTGTACACCTTCCAACAATAAAGGCCAGCAGTCTACTCCAGCTGTCCTGCAGTCTTTTTCAGTGTTTCACTGTCTGTATCATCAGAAAGCTTTTCCTCATGACTAGCCTTAATATCAGCTGGGTGAGGTGTCATGAACCAGAGTGAAGCACACAGTTCTCACTGAATGTCAGTGAAAGATAGTTATCCGATTTCCCCGGCACATATGCCTTGAACATCTTTCTGTATTCATAATCATAATGATATATTTATTTTGGCATATTTTAAAAGGTTTACAATAATAATAATAATGTTTTCTTTCTGAAAAAAAATCTTAAGCTGTTTA
>VYZQ01061849.1:12472-29818 GCA_013400655.1 Mystacornis crossleyi | reverse complement strand
TGAACAGAGGTGGTTTCAGGTCTGCCTACAAGCTGTAGCTGGCAGCTATAGGTGTGGCTCTGGCACACACGACCTGTGAATGCTGTAATATCTTGGATACAATAAACAGCATTTTGAAGAGCCGCCTGGAGTCCCACATCTCTTGTCTCAGGCTCTTACAAGTTACCACTTTAATGCTTATATAAAATATATCTGCCAAATTACGTGTTTTATAGGACAGTCAAAACACCAAAAGGTTTTACTCTGGGTTTTGCACGATATGTTAGCTGATTTAACATTTTACTTCATTGTGGCTTAACCAAGCATGGGAATACAGTCAAATTGTTCTTTGCCAACTATCTAAGCAAAGATGGTCTATGTTGGATAGCGCCCAAAGGAAACCTGCATTTCCACAAGCCAGAGCTGTATTCCCCAGGGTCTATATTTCTGGGGACTGAAATAATTATGGCATTTTGTCAGCCAAGCAATAGGTAAGAAGTGATACCTAAAACTCTAAATTCTAGATAGCAGATCATTGCCAGATGGAGAAATTTTGAAGTATAACTTTAATTAAAAAAAAGGGGGAAGGAAACCCCAAAGCACATATTAAGCACTGAATTAAGTTTTTGCTTCCTGAAGGCCCCCAAGATTGCTGCTTGATCCCTTTCAGCACTTTGTGGATTTTGCATCCACTTTGTGGATTTCTGCAGCATTGCTGCTGCAGCAATTGTGATCAAACTAAAAA
The DNA here is from genome assembly GCA_013400655.1 of Mystacornis crossleyi. Classification (NCBI taxonomy): domain Eukaryota; kingdom Metazoa; phylum Chordata; class Aves; order Passeriformes; family Timaliidae; genus Mystacornis; species Mystacornis crossleyi. Next base: position 29,094 of record VYZQ01061849.1, on the reverse strand, counting down.
TACTAAGTTATCATCATCTATCCTTATGCTGTAAAGTGCCCACTTTAGTTTAATGAAAATGTAACTGGACTCTTGGTGAGAGAGTTGCATAAGAAGCTCTGAATGCCTGGAGCTGGGTATAAAAATCTACATTGGCTAATTGCTTAGGGATTGTAGAAGACATTTTTTGAAATGAATGTGAGAAATAGGAAAAATTGAAATACATAATTTGTGAAAGTAGTCATTCTCCCTTATTGCAGCCATTAGAAAGATGCTTCTTGAACATGGAGGAATCAAAGTTCATTAAGTTCATTACAACAGCTTTATAAATGTTAGATTATTGGTGTACTATTTGTGTATTTCCAAGGACAATTTCTTTTTGTTGTATGCATTTCTGTGACTTTAAAAAGAGATATTAAAAATGCCTTATTTTTAGAAAGCTATTTATATAATTGTGGTCATGATGTCTTAAACTGCAATTTATCAAAAACTGGAGGTTAACTTGTGGTGCAGTCTTGCATTTTTTTTCAGTATTTATGCACTGTTTCACTAACCTGCATATCCTTAAGCTGTAACAAGCCTGAAATATGTATTTGGTTGAGTAATTTAATCCATATATAGGTTCTTTCTGCCTTTTAAATATTTGTTATTAAACAGTTCCTTAAATAAAAGATACATCTTTCAAGTTAAATTAAAATAAGAAAAATACTTGTGTACAACTGTAATTAAAGCTGATACTAAAAAACAACATAAAATGCTCTCCCATACTTATTCAGAACCGTGTCAAACTAAATACGTTAAAATCTCAAAATACTTAAATGAATGGGTTTGAATTGTGTTCTGTGCTTGAATGTTGTACTTTGGGGTTTTTCAACCCTGCTGATTACCTCCTAGGAATGTTTGGGATTTTTCTCTTTTTCTTGGAAGGAAATGGCAGAATTATTAGCGTACACTACTGTAGTTTTGTAGCCCTTTCCTTTCTCAGAAGTGGCTGAGTTAATAAACCATAGGATGATGAGAATAATTTTTGGCATTTTTTCATTGGCATTTTCATTTCATTTTTTCATTTCTAAATACATCTGAGATATGTATTTAGAAAGAATGATTATTTGAATTCTACTTCTGAGATGTAATATGATAAATGTTCTATGAATCTAATCAATTTAATCTCCAATAAAACAAAGTGCTGTTGATTTTAAAGTATTCTGTACTGCTAATATGTTTTTCCTATCAATTCCTTTCTCAACTGATCGCTCTGTTTCCCCCTGCCTCCCATGGCAGTCTTTTCCCTGTAAAAGGACCAATCTGTCTAAGGTAGAGAAATTAAATTTCTGTGTACTGATTGCCATGTCTGCATGTAGTTAACTCACTGAGGCTATGCTAATCATTTATGTGTCTTGCTTAACCTTCCTTTTTAAATACTTTTTCCTCAGAAATTAATTTATTTTTCTATTTATACTCATGTCAGCATGATACCTGATTTGTAACCTTAATGAAGGATCTATGCTTTTTTCTTGTAGAAAGTAGTCTTACAAAACTTCATTTGTATCATTGTTAGCATCTAAACAGACAGCAACTTGCATCATGTCTTCGTATTTTTGTGATACTCAGAAAACAACCTTTTTACTGTATTCTTTTTTTTTCTATTTTCTTTTTTTTTTTTTTAAACCAGGCTAGAATTCGAGAGACAGCAACGAGAGGAGCTTGAAAAATTAGAAAGTAAAAGGTAACGTTGTCTGTGGTATGTATGTGTGTATGTGTGTATATATATACAAGTTATAGACTCATTTAAATCATGAATTTGGAATTACTGTGTTATTCAGGAAGCAGACTATCCTGAATAGCTGAATTGGAGCTAACTGATATTTAGCAAAGAAACTCTGAAATACAAAGGCGTAAGGAGGATAGATTGTACAGATACAATGTATTACCCTTGCTCTTACTTTTCATGGTTTTACTTTAAAAGATGGCAAATTACATTCTTTATTCATGTCTCTTTTTTATGGTTTGCTTGTCTTTGGATTGAATTGTGATAGGAGAAACTCATGTGTTACATTCTGCTTCTCTTACATCAAGCTGTGGTGTGGAATGGGCATGCTAATCATGCTTTTCAGAACATTATGTGGAAGTTGGCTTGAAATACAAAAGAAAGCATTGCTATCAGCTGGCAAACCAAGCTCATTGTTTTGGCTCATCATACCTGCTAAGACTGTGGAAGAGATAGCTGTGCCTTGTTGCAGATCTCAGCACTGATTAAATTCACAAGCTTTCTGCCTTCTCAGCTTGAGGTGGTGTGCTCCATTTTGATAGAGCTCTTTACGTAGTTGGACTAAGTGAAGTAAACTCAGAAAAATTCTGAAGCACTGAAAGATACTATTCAGCAACTAATGCAACATAGGATCACTGATATTTATAACTTTTTTCTTATGTTGGTGGAATTTGAATTCAGATTGTGCAGAAGTTGATTTGCTTGTTTCTTAATTCATCTGACTTCTCTCAAAATAATCAGTTGACTTGCAGGTTGTCTCTATTTGTATTATGGGGATAATGGTGACCCTCAAGTAAGACAGATTACACAGGACATAATAATCTGTCTTAAATCTTAAAATCCTGTTTATCAGTAATTCAGTTGGAGTTACCTAAAGTGAAAACATTGCTGTAATTCATCTGTTGGTCTAAATTTGGTGATGCAAATTGCTAATCAAGTCCTTCTATACAAGTTTTTGTGCATGAGAATGTATATATGTAAAAAAATACACATTTACTCTGGGGACTGTGTGCAGGGATAGGTTCTATCAATATTTTTACTGGATTTGACAGAACTAATACAATCTATTTTTTAATAACATAAGTGCTGTACAACATGTCTTCCTATGACTTTATACATCCACAGCTTTTTATACTGACACAGACTATATGAATCTGTTTTTGATTTGTCTCAAGCACTGAGTCACTTCGAAGCAATGAAGGATCTTAGTCTGTAGCAAAACAAAACTATTAAAAAAAGAAATGGTTATATATACTTGAAAATCTTTGTCCAAACCTTTTTAACTTCATGGAAATGTTTTACTGTAGGAAACAAATAGAAGAGATGGAAGAAAAACAAAAATCTGACAAAGCAGAACTTGTAAGAATGCAGCAAGAAGTAGAGTCACAGCGCAAAGAGACAGAAATAGTTCAGCTGCAAATACGAAAACAGGAGGAGAGTCTGAAACGGAGAAGTGTTCACATTGAAAGCAGGTTAAAGGATTTGCTGGCTGAAAAAGAAAAATTTGAAGAAGAGAGATTACGGGAACAACAGGAGATAGAGCTTCAAAAGAAAAAGCAGCAGGAAGAAATTTTTGCCCGGGTCAAAGAAGAGTTGCAGCGACTACAAGAACTTAATCATAATGAAAAAGCAGAGAAAATGCAGATTTTTCGTGAACTGGAAAAACTAAAAAAGGAAAAAGATGAGCAGTATCTTAAGCTGGAGTCAGAAAAAAAGAGACTTGAAGAACAGGAAAGAGAACAGGTGATGCTGGTGGCTCACCTAGAGGAACAGCTTCGAGAGAAGCAGGTCATGATAGAGCTCCTGAAGAGAGGGGGTGTGCAACGAGTAGAAGAAGAGAGAAGAGATCTTGAAGAGATCAGAGAATCTCTTCTGAAAGTAAAGGAAGCCCGATCTGAAGGTGATGAAAACCATAAAGAGTTAGAAAAAGCACAGGATGATTTTGTAGAGTTTAAAAGGAAACAGCTGGAACATTTGGCTATTTTGGAAAAAGATTTAATTCTACAAATGGATCACCTAGAAAAGGAAATAGGAGATGAAAAAAGAGTTTTGGAGCACTTAAAATTTGCACATGAAGAACATTTGAATCTCAAGAGAGATGATGAAAACTTTATGGATGCCATAGTCAAGGCTGAAGAAGTTGACAAGATAAAGCCAGTGGAATACAGGCTCCAGTCTAAAGTACGCCAGCTTGAGTACCTGAAGAGTAATCATTTGCCAGCTCTGCTGGAGGAAAAACAAAGAGCTTCTGAAGTCCTTGATAGGGGCTTGTTAGGGTTAGATAATACTCTCTATCAAATAGAGAAAGAAATAGAAGAAAAAGAAGAGCAGCTTGCCCAGTATAGGGCTAGCACAAATCAGCTGCAGCAGCTTCAAGAGACTTTTGAATTCACAGCCAATGTAGCTCGGCAGGAAGGAAAGGTTCGGAAAAAGGAAAAAGAAATCCTTGAATCAAGGGAAAAGCAGCAGAGAGAGGCACTGGAGCAAGCTGTTGCTAAGTTAGAAAGGAGGCATTCTGCTTTGCAGCGTCGTTCCACCATAGACTTTGAAATTGAAGAGCAGAAACAGAAGCTTGCCACCTTGAACAACAGCTGCGGCGAACAGGCAGGGCTGCAGGCGACTCTGGAAGCTGAGCAGAAAGCTCTTGAACAAGACCGAGAACGGTGAGTGCAGTGGTATCTTCCATTTATCAGAACCTGTCCACAAAAGGGGAATAATTTTATATCTTGGATGTTGGGAGTGCAACTTGTTCAGTGTCCTGGTACTTGAGTTTCTTAGTGAGTTTCAAGTAGTTTATCCAGAATTGAAACTCTACTGCTTTTTGAAGGATTCTTGCTCACTTTCTAAGTTCTGATATGTTTGGATACTTATCCCATCCTCAGCAGGATATTATTTGCATTAGCTATCACAGTAAATTGTTTTACCTATGTAAAAAGCTCAGACATCTTTATGTTCTGCCCTTAGAGCAAATGTACCATCTAACAACTTTTTTCTCTTAAATTATTTCTGTATAACATTTTTTTTCTTTATTAGTAAGAAGTTAGATGTTTGTTCAAGATTTGGACACTGTTAAAGTAAACCTGCCAACTGTTTCTCTCAACTGGTGATGAACTGAACACTTCTGGTATTAAAAGTAAATGGGGGTAAATGTTTAATCTTTTAATAGTCCTGGTTTTAGGGCTAAATAAAAATAATCTAGCCATATATCCATGTAAAATTTGATGATGCTTTTTAAGCTTATTAGAAAATATACAGAGGCTTTAATACTGCCCAGTGTGGTGACAATCCCTTTTAGGCACACAAGCAATGTCATTGGTTATACTCAAAGTATCTTGTAGCATAACATTTAGCCTAAGGATGGGAGGCTCAGAGAAAAGTCAGTCAGGTCAGGGAAGGATCTTTCTCTGTGGAAGAAGAGGAAGAAATATTTTGGGGTTTTTTTTACCTAAGCAAAAATTCACTAAGATTAACGTATTCAATCCCTGCAGTAAGGAAAAAGCACAGAATTGCCATTCTTAAATGCGTTACCTGATTTCCTAATACTGGAGCTTTAAAACCTGTGAATATAAGTGAAAAAATGGAGTGGTGTTTTTTTTTTTTCTTGTGAGGTAGCATTTCTCATCTATGTTTTTAATACTTCACTCATTTATCTGAGTATTTTTTCATAAGCCCTTCAAACAGATGTGGAAAAACCACCTAAAAGAAGAAACTTGCCTGTAGCCAAATTGAAGAGCTCTTCTGTATTCTGTTCCTTTTAAACCATTATCAGAAGAGTTGCTTTATATACAGTGTGTAGAGGTCACTTTCTCAACATTTATAGCTACACTGTTTGGCTTTTAGTTAAGCATTTTCAATACTGATTCATCATTTTTTAGTGTATATTGCCATTATTTTCCGTAATTGTCGTGAACATAAAATCTCATTTTCTACACTAAGCATCTCACTTTAGTCAACTAAAGTGAGCTATAAACGACTCGAGGTTCCACAAATATAGAGAGCTTAGTTAGCCCTCAAGATTGCTGGGTTGTGTGATAAGTGAAAAAATATGTTGTGAGCCAGAAAACTGAGGTTTGGAGAAGATACCAAGGAAGTAAAAAGAGATCTCTTTCTTTTCTTCTCTCTTTTTTCCTTGTGTTTTTTTCTTGTTTACTTTAAAGTCCTCTTGCACAGGCTAAATAAAACTTTGAGGTCTTTCAGTGAATAGCCCATGGACCTGAATAATTCAGTTCAAAATTTTTTTGTGAATGTGGAGGCAGGAGAAAGATCTAAAGATACATGAGGGTATGTTAAACATACCAGGCTATGTACTGCTCTTGTGTTTGAGTTTAGATTTCAGAGTATATGATGCCATAGTGATTCAAAGGCATCTACTCCACAGCATGGTACTGTAAAGTAAAGCACACCTTTATTGGCCAGGCCGGGAGCATGCAGGGGTTAACACCTCCATGTGCATGTCCGCCATGGTCATCTTACAGAAGTTTTTTATATGTTTACAGATTTGTCATTATAAGTTTACAAGTTTATCACCCGCCCTTGTTTTGGTCATTTATCTAAAGTTACAGTCCTAAGGGGTCTAACATGACTTGCGGTTTCCTTATCTTAGGGTTACAAACACAGCATGCTATTCTTAAGACATTAATCACATCTATTTTGCTAATACACACTTAATTCTACTATTGCATACTTTGTTGCTATATTAGTTATACTTCATCTGTAATTGTGTATTGATTATATTCCTGTTCTCCTATTACATTTTTCTACCCTTTTGTGACACTTCTTCTATTTGTCATTAAAACAGCAGTTAGCAGGCATCTTCCTCCTTATCGATTAGCCTATACAGGTTAGGCCCTTGTTTTGCAGACAAGCGGTTAGCCAAACCCATTAGCTTGCATTCCATTCCCTTATCATCCTAGTCCACTCGGGTTTGGTTTTTTTTCTCAAGAGCAGTTAGTGTTAGGCATAGTATCTCCTATTCACTTATCATCATAGCCCCTTCCAGGGCTAGGCTTCTTGTCTTGCAAAAGCAGTTGCGGTCAAGCATAGTGGCCAACAACCAACTTTTATTAATCTATACTTTATACTAAAGCACTTATGTTAAAGGAGTTCTGTGTTTCATATGTTACAGGAGTCCTGTATTTAAAGGAGTTCTGTATATCAATAATAAGCATATGAATTATATATGTTTCTTATTGTTTATCTAGATCCCATTATGTGATTATGTGCTCTGGTTCAGATCAGTGTTAACTCTGTGAAAATGTTTAAATGCAATATTCATTTGAAGTGCTATACAAGTGTAAGTCCATCATAACTAGATACTGTGTTTTTATTTGTTTGAATCATATGGAAGCTTGAAATTCTTTCACCTACAGGTGTCTTGGTTTGAGATAATTTAAAGGAGAATGCTCTGGAATGAGTTATCTCCTTTAAGGGTTCCACCAATAAGAAATTAATATTAATAGATGAAAGTGAAAAAACAACGCTTTTTAAAGAAAAAGAATGTCAAGAGGCAGGGGGGAGAAAAGTAAATAATTGCTAGATATCGAACTGCTAGACCTCACCACCCCACTGAACCAAAGAGAGACCCAAAATACCGGAAAATACCCGTTCCCGGTACAGACCTGGGCGGGATGGCTTCGGGCTTTGCAAGACGGAGTGTCAAGATGGTGTCAGATCTGTCTCTCGAAGGCAGGAGCCTCACAGAGCAGTTCCATCAGCAGATTAAGAACTTCCCCACGGCAAGGCACAGATCGGGCATGGCAGTCGAAGCAGCTGGACTGAAGCCACTCACTGTGTCCTCTCCCAGGCTTGGCGTGGTTAGCAGCGGCTTGGGCTGGAGCAGGGCATCTCCGCATTCTTCCAGCGCGATGCCCCCGGTTTTCGGACACGCGGCTGCAGAACTCGCCCTCGAGGCGGCTCAAACATTGTTACTGCAGTTTCTCTGATCCGAGAGAAAAAGCAAACCAAATTGGAAAGAAAAATGTTTGCCTAAGCAAAGACCAAGCAGCCATTGACACAAATACCATGCTGTGAAAAGCCGTGCAAAACCTGGGCGGGGAGCTTTTTAAAATGCCGGCGCACCCTCCTCCCCCTCCGCCCCCCGACACATAAGGTCTGCGGCTTCAGGATCTTAAAGATACAGTAACAATTCTTGGCCACAGATAATTATGGGATTCAATATCATTATGAATCACCCCAAGACAACAGGGATGACCCCCAAAACCATAATTTGAAGTTAACTTAAACTGGGATATGTACACACATTTTGGCTTTACTGGCAGAGTTTTGGGGCACCAGAAGGAACATACAGCAACTTAAGAGCTGTCTTCGAAGCAAGTGCAAGGAACAGTTCAGTGTACTTACTGGTGGATGCATCACAAGGCTGATTAAGTTCATAGGTGTAAAAGTGATAGCTTCTCATAGTAGGATGTTTACAAACCAAGAGCTAAGATTTGTTCCTTTAATGTAAATCTGATTTTTGTAGTTAAATTGATTTTCCATGGATGCAAACACTTTCCTATATATATCAGCCATCTTTCATTCACTTACCCGCGGGACTCAAGATTGTTTTGCTGCTAATCAAAAGAAATAGGTTGCTTCTGGCAGTGCTGAAAAAAGTACTCTAAAACTGAAGTAACAATTCAGCCTAAAAAGCATCAGCATTCATCATCTCTCTCCTTTTCTCATTTAACCCCCGGGATGGAATATAGAATTGCACTTCAATTTAGATGTATACAATTGCAGCAGAAGTAGTAGAATCCCAGCTTTGCATAGTTTCTCCTGTTTTTGCAAGAACTTGTTTTATTATTTGATATCTAAGTAACCTCTAGAAAAGTAATTACTTCTAGAGACAAAAATTGTAATGAAAATGGGGAAGATTATTACTGTGTTACTAATTAATCTCAGCTACATTACAAGTGAAAAGGGTGTCCTGCAGATTACTTTGTTATAATATCATTTCATATAATTTAATTTGAGTAAGTGATGAATATTGCAATAAGTGCTTCTTATTTCATACAAAATGCCTCAGGCATTTTTAGTCAGCAACACAGTACCCAAATTTACATACTGTATTCTGTGCATAAATCTGGGTGGAATTAAATATATTTGTTAAAGAAAGTGAGGAGGTTTCAAAAGATGATTTCTTATCTGTATATATACAATAAATACTAGATGTTTTCTTTTGTAAGTGAATTTTCAAAAACGTATACAGATGGAACAACTGGAAAATGTATATGTGTAGTATACAAATTAAAGATTTTCTTATAGAAAAGTTTTGCCACATCAGTGTTTTATGTTGTCTTTGAGGTTTTTTTGTATTAGTGCTGTATTTTGAGTTTTTAATTTTTTTACCCTTCGTTTCTTCATTTATTTCACACAGAAAGATAATACCTGAGATCATTGATGGAGTTCTGTAAGAATGAGAATTATTCAAGTGATTCTAATAGATAGGTTAGATCTTAGGAGTTAGTATTTAATGCACAGATTTAGATACCTCTTGCAATGGAAGTTATTGAAGTTGTTCTATTCAACTTAATACTACTCTTGGAATGTGGTTTTGAGCTGTCTCTATTTTCCTCTCTAAATATGCTTAAAGAACAATTGTGATTTTTAAACTTTCATAAATATTAGTACCTACAATCTTACGTGCATGTATACCTGTGTAGGCACATTACTTCCTATCAGAACCATGCGAATCAACTCTAAACCAAAGCAGTTACATGTTAAGATCTCTTTATAGCCTGGACCAGGAAATTCAGCAGCTGAAGCAAAAAATATATGAGGGTGATGGAGCTCAGAAAGGAAGCCATGGAATATTAGATGAGAGACTCTCCCATAGCACTTCCCCTACCAACCCAACAAAGCCACAGCCACCACTGGTTGATGATAGGTAGGTAACCTGCATTCCTGAAATAGAACGCAAACAAAAGCTTTAGAAAAGAAATATTTTGAAAGACCATTCTGCCAGGGTTGGATTTGATTTAAATACTGTGATTATACTGAAAGACTGGTCTGGAAATAAAATTTACGTGTTGTATTCTACTGTAAATAACCGGTAGCCTCATCTGTTGCATCTGTGCAGTTTGTTTTAGAGTACAGGGTTGGGAAACTGTAGGCTGAAATGTATTTAAATAGTTTTTGAGTTCATAGTTACTTGTCTATATGGTTTTCCTTCATATATGCTTAAGGCAACAAAGTAAAATAAATTGTCTTAAGCCTTTTTAATAGGGCAGCTGCCTGACATCACTACAGTCTTTAATCTCTACCCTTGTTATACTTAGACACGGCAGTTGTTAGTATCAGCTCTTGGAGCATTCCTTCTGTTTGAAGATGAAACCTTTGCTAGCCCAAGTTGCTCATATTGCAGCAGCAATGAAAGCAAACTGTTAAGTTACTGAAGATGCAGCCCCAGCCTTCTTTCTTTATCACTCGTATGCTCACTGCCGCTTGTGTGTACAGCTGCACTCATAGCAGTGGCTTAACCTGTGGTCTAGTAATTTGTCTAATTGATAACAAATTGTTAACCTTTGCCTGTTAGATGAACGCTGGGCTCAAAAGTCAGTGTTCCTTCCTTAAGGAGGGATAAAATTGGTCTAACATTAGGCCTGCCAGTTAAGAGCTGTGCAGTACTTAGGGTTAAAAGCATTTCAAAGAGCCTTTTAGTCTGTCTTGATTTTTATGTAAAAATACACTTTTTTTCCATACGTGTGCACACACACACTTTTCTGTATCTTCAAGGATAAATGCCTTTATTGAAGAAGAAGTGCAGAGAAGGCTCCAGAACATTCATCATAAAGCTGAGGATAGTGATGTTAGTGCGTCCTGGCCTACAGAATGTTTCAAGGTGAGCAGAAGTGTGTGGGAGATCCTGACCTTCAATGGATCATGTCTAACCACTGATTTAGTTTTGTTGTTCAGTAATTTGCATGTTTTCCTGTGTTTACTTGCTTTTAATTTACAAAAAAATATAAACAGTAAATGAAGTATGATATCAGTTTTTAAATTTTAATCATATTTTTATTTCCAGTGGCATTTTAATGTTGTATTCTGGGGTTTTTTTTGCAGGAAAGAGCGTGTAAATGGCAATAAAGGAGTTTGCACATAAAATAAAAATCTTCATTTTGTGTCAGAAAAATTAATGTTCTTCTGGATGGAATTTCATACTTGCAAACAAATGCCTGTTCAAAACCTGATGATCTAATTGTTTGAAAGAATGGGTTGATTGACTTCTAAGCCAGTGGTTTAATAAATACTGATTGTTATTTCCATCTATTATAAAGAATGTCTCTTCCTCTGAATACTTCTAAACTAACTTATACAAGAAAGGCACTTTTTAATAACCTCCTGTACTTTTTTGTGCTTAGGATAATGAGAGGCATAATAACAGCACTATTCAACGCAAGTTGAAGTATGAGGTAGGTCATAATTTGTCAGAATGAAATGGTTGTCTTAAATTATGGCATGCTCTATTATTAAATTTCTTAATGTTTTGCTGCATAATTAGAATTTTGAATTCACAGCAAGATTAATGGCTAGCAGAGATGGCAGTGCATCTTACCAGCTGGAATCAAAGTGATTTTGTTTCAGATTGGACCTATCTTTTCCTTGTTTGAAAGGTGTGGTGTTAGAGTGGATCATTCTTCATTGTTTTGCCATGATTCTTAATTTGGAACAGTATCCCTTTCATTGTTTTTAGAGGAGAAAAGCTTTTAATGAGGAGAGATGGTCTGAATTCAGAATACATGTAACATTTTTGACTCAAAATGAGCTGCTGTAAGGGTGTCTATAAGTTAGCAAGAAGAACCAGGCAAGCTGTGTGTGTCCTGAAGGATTTCTACATGTATTTATGTATTTTTAAACTGGGGTTTAGACCCCTCCCACCATATTTAGTTGTCTAAGTGCTGCTTGAAACACAGTTATTGTCTTGGTGAGTTTCTGCATTGCCTGTTGACTTACCTGGGGTTTTTGAGTAAAGCAAATATAAACCAAGTGAAATGGATACTGTACAAACAAAAAGCAAGAGTGAGTTGAAAAGATCAAGTATTCCTTAATCAGATCTCAATCACGTCTGTTGGATTTTCTCTCTCTCATTTTTTAGAGATCTCTCTTATTTGAGAGATAGTACCGATTTTGAATGATTGTATAAATCGAATCAAAATCAATCCTCAGTTTAAGAAATGTTCAGGCCAGAAGATTTTATGGAGACATTTTTATTTTTTTCTTTTGGAATTTTTAACAGAAAAGTCAACAGTGGCAGCCACACTATGGCTTTCCATTTCAGTCTAAAGATGGCAATTGTGCTTCTGAGTTGTGTGGAGAAAATGCAGGAGTAAGAGACTGTAAGAGACAGAAGGCATATGCAGAGATGCTGGATTTATTTTCCAGTTCTGGAAGAATCTCCTCCCCCTGTATATCACAGAAGACATTTCAGAATGAAAGGAGTAACTCTGAACAGGAGAGCTTTGCTTGTCACTGTGACATTAAAAGTAGTTTAATTAACTCTAAAAGTACTAATACTTTAAAGAGTAAGAATGTTGCGTATCAGAAAGTTTTATCTACTTCTTTACACAGTTCTGACTTTAATAATGTGGCTTATTCACTCCACAAGGTTGAAAATTTCAATCATTTTGATGATAAAATAATTACTTCTCCAGATTGTGACAGCTCAAGAACTGAATCTGATTGTTCCCACTTGAAACAGCTGTCTCCTGCAGGATCCTTAATGGGTGCTAATGAGCAAACTGGCTTTAGCATATCGTGCCTTCTCTTTTCTCAGTCTAATATGCCTTCTGAAACAAAAACTTATAATGAAAACAGCCCATTAAACACAGTGCACCCAATAGTTGAAGACCAGTCTAGTAATTCTCAGCTTCCAACACACAATTCCTCTGATTCAGTTTCTTTTGAGTCAATAGCTTCTTGTTTTGATGTCAGACCAGAATGTGCTTCCAGTTTGACATATCTTTTCAGTAAGCTTTCCTCCTTTTACAGAGATACCAGTAGTCAGCTGTTCAGCAGTGCAGTGGTTTCTAAACAAATTAAGGAGTTGGGGAGTTTGTGTGACAGAAGTGAGATATGTGCCCAAGCAATATCATTAATAAAAAACCTGCCATTTTTAAGAAACTTGCAAGTAAATGTGTTCCTCAAGTCAGGCATGAATCAAGACATATTCCACATTACTGATGGTGCCAAAGCTCATACTGAAAATGTCGTTCAGCTTGAATCTCCTGTGCAAGAGGCTGTCACAATGTGCATAAGCACAGAGATCTCTGATGCCTTTGTGAGAAAGCCCCCTGAAGAATTTGTATGCTGTTGGAAGAACAAAGACCTAGAAAACAGTTTTGTGTTAAGACAGAACTTTGTGCATTTTCCTGATGTCTTTCTGAAACTTCAGGGCTGTTCTCTGGAAGAAGTACTGGAGTTTTTCATGTGTGCTTTACCTGAAACTTCTGTTAGGATGGAGGAGTTGAAAGGTATCTACTGGCTTGCTGTTGGCAGTTCCAGAAAACTGGACCCAGAACCTGCTTGCTTGCTTGCTTTTGTTCAGTTCCATTCTGTACGTTGTTTTGTTGGCCGAACAAGGCACCTGCCAGAGTTCCTTGGCAGTGTTTCATGAGATTCCTATTGGCACTATAAAGGAGATTCAAGTTGGCTTTGCTGAACAGAATATTTGACTTCTGTGTTCTGCTGAAGATGGTTTACTCACAATACTTACCTGTAACAAGCACTTCACTCAAAGAATTTGCAGTGACATAATGAGAAGTTTGATGATTACAGTGGATGATGATTTTTATTTAAATCACCAGCTCTTGAAAGACAATTTGATGTAGATTTCACTTGACTGGACTTCAGATATGAATGAATTAGTTTTTTCAAATGTAGTGCGATTGTCCTGTAAATTTCAAACTGAGTTAGCTGATCTGGTTTACTTACTCCATGAAAATATGGGAAGTATTAAACCTTCATTAGGTGACATTCATGTACTGCTATATACATCAGTGAAAGTAGACTGTGCTAAGCAGACTGTGTATAAGAGTCTTGTTCTTAAAACTACTCATATAGGTCTCTTAAAGGAAAATAATGTCTTTTTTTCTGCACATAACATTTTGGATGCTTCATGCCAGCGATCACAATTTGACAGCCTTTCGTTGTACAGTTTGAATGATATCAGTTGTGCAGTTTTGCCAGACAAAGAGAACTGTACAAAAATTGAGTTTGTGTTTTCTAGAAGGAGCAAGGTTAGACCTGATTAAGAACTGGTTTTTCTGAATACTGTGAAAAACAAATAAATACTCAGCTGACAGTCATCCCATCAGTTCCTCAAAGCAGTTTGCATATCCCTTCGGAAATCTGGAAATTAACATTCAGTTCAAGTCAAGACGTCATTTGGCTAATTATGCATTTGACTAGGTGTTGAAATCCAAATACATTTAGATACATGCAAAATAAAAGGCTAATAAATATTGATAAAAACCTTCCCCCCTGCTTTTTTTTTTTAAATCAATAGAGCTAAGGGACCTTTGAGCTCTAAGGGAATACCACAGACTGTGTACACACATCTGAGCAATAATAATTATTAATTGAGTGCTTGCATTTTGTGCATCTAATATGCGAAAGTGAGGAAATTAAGTGTTTCTATGTTATATGGTAGGTGGATGAAAACTATAATTACAGCTCTGTTTTCTGATTTCCAATTTGGTTGTGTTTTCTGGCTCCTTGCATATACTATCTATCTTCATTAATGTCTTCTCTATTCCTCCTCGATTGTCTTTTCCTTAATCTTTTTGATTATCTTTGTTTTTCCTGCACCTCATTTACTTCATACCCTTGATCTCAGTATTTCAAAACATCTGCAGATTTTTTGAATCTTACTTTCGTTGTATGCTCTTAGTACTACAGATGTTTACAGCTTTTATACATGCAGTTTTGGAAATATTAGCATTTATGATTCTCTTCTGCTTCAGAGTTTTACATTTAAGGTTTATTGCACTTTCATATCAAAATTTGTCACAGGTGCAAAAGGAGTTGTGCTTTAAATAGCATTTCAACCTTTGGTCATGCTGCTGTGGCAAGACAGATGTTTTAGGGTCTATCATCTGTATGCATGTTTGTCATGCTCTAACTAGGTGGTTGACAACTGGGGACACTGCCTGACAGATGGAGAGAGTTTAGAGTTCTGTCCATGTAATGTGTTTGGCCTTACTTTCATCATCCTCTGCTTGCTTACTGTTGGAGTTGTTGATGCTGTGAGATTGCATCTCTTACAGTCTTTTTATTACTACATCCCAAGAACAAATGGAATTATTGGATATTAGTAGATGATTTCCATTAGTCGAGGCTTTCCTCTAGCTTAGGACAAGGGTTAGGGTTAGGGTTAGGGACCCTAACCCAGGGAACACCCTGTCAGATGTTCAAATAATAAATAAGCTGTTGTCTCCTATCTTTTGTTTCTCACTTGTAAGGGGAGCTGAAGATCTTCTGAATCCTGTTGCTTGAATATGCCATCTGCCTTGTTTGAGGAGGATAGTTCTTGGCAGAAAAACCAGTGCTATCTAGTCTGAAATTCTAAATTCTGTAAGCATATTGCCAGCAGAGGTGAACTCTGCTAGGCACAGTTAGACTTCAGTGTCTCTGCTAGTATAAGAACATTTCCCATTTTTTTTTACCATATGTTAGGACATAATANAAGGGCAATGAACTCCTCTTTTCTCCCAAGAAAAGAACAGGTTACCTTTCAATGCTCCAGAAATGAGTTCTAGTAATTACAGAAAAGCAAAATGGACAGAAAATATTTGTTGTAAAAACAAAGGTCGCTCAAAATATTTTTCCATTCAAACATAAACTTTTTAATGGTTTCTTAAAATAAAAGAAAAAGTTTGTGGTAAGTGTACTCTAGATAAAGTCAGTGGAACAAAAATTCACTTTCGTTGTATTTTCTTTTTCACTCTTTTTAATGCTAATGTTAAGGGAAATTCCATTGTCGTTTATATTTGACTGGCAATGAAATAATATCCTCCTCTTCTTGAGAACCATGACGATGCCAAAAGGCTCTCTCTGACAGGCAGAGGTGTTTATGAATGAGTTTCAAATTCTTCTCCAACTCCTACACAGTCTTATATGTACTGGAAGTCACCAGGAGTTGCTACAAAGAAGGTGAATGTTGAGAATACACTTAATGCTTAAATGATGGATAGCAGTACTAAATACAAATATATAACATGGTCATAACTTCAAAGTGATAGTTTTTCAATCTTTTTTGTTGTTAACTTATATTTGTTATGCTGCTGTTATTTTTTAAGCGCCAGTTCATAAAGTTTTTCAGACCAAATATGTTCAATGGAGCAAGCANGGGGGGGGGGTTATTATTACATTTCTGCTTCCTTAAGGAAGCCAAAAATGAGCAAAATTTTTCACGTTATTTTGAGGTATTGTGGTTTTTTTTAACAAAGAATGTGTACAAAAACGAATAGACAGAATAGTATCCTCATGTCAGTCCTGCTCAGGAGTGGCTCCCTTGTTGACATCATTAAGGCATTTCTTCTGGGCCTTGCCCAAAGTCAACATTGAGTGGCACTATCTGAGAGGATTGTCTTNTCCATCTGTCTGTCAGACGAATGGGCCCTCATTGCAAATAACTTTTTAGATTGTTTTGTCCAGACTGTGCATATTTTTCATAGCTGAGTTTTCTGAGATTCAGATATGATTAAAAAAATTAATAGGAAACTGTTCTGACAGTGAATTGCTTATTTAATTACAAAATGAGTTTGAATTTTTAAAGTGTAAGGGCTTTCTGAACTGCCTAGGCCCCTGCAGTACCTTTGCATGATACTGTAAACATGTTTGTTATAAAAGATAGAGATATATAAAAATTAGAGTT
>VYZQ01061846.1:21111-36841 GCA_013400655.1 Mystacornis crossleyi | reverse complement strand
CAAACATTCTCCATCTCTGGTCTGATCTTGTGCAGGCTGGGGAAACCCGAATCCTTTACTTGTCCTTTGGATGTTGTTGTGGCTTGTCTTGCAAGCTGTGGAAGTGGCAGCGCAAGCTGAGAAGGAACGAGTTTGTTGCATGGGCCATACTCACAAATATTCTTTACAAGGCATGGTAACAACAGAAAGGAGAAAGAGGAAAGGATGACCTAGACAAGTTTAAAGCGTGGCCAGGCAAATAAAGCAATAATCTTTTTTGGCTGAGGTCTACTCGTCTAAAATCATAGGCCTTCCTTGCAGATTCAGCACCAGGCTTTCAGCAGCCCAGCTTGGTGGGAAGGATCTCAGACCAGGAAAGAGTGGTGTGCATTTTCCTTTCTGTTACTGTATATTGGAATATCCAACTCACCATCTGGTCTGCTTTTAGGTGTTTCCTTTCAGCCCTCACTCTGTCATTTTTTCCTCAGATTCAAGCCAAGCTAATAGTAGGCTGCTTCAAATGGGCACTTCAAACTACCTGCTCCTTTATTTCATTCCTTGGCTGAAAAGAAGCCCTTTCTGTAGGACTGGTCTTCAGAAAGTGTTGATCCTACTCACCCAATGCAGGAATGTGGTGGCAGTATGGATTCACACTTCCCCAGTATGTGAGGCAGCCCCACAGAATGGCAGGAGAATCTTACATCAGCTTGCATTGATCATTCTTCCCTTGGGCCATCCCTTTCCAGTCTTATTTGCTCTGCTGGGCCAACCTAAGCAAAACATTTCCTTGGGAAGGTGGAGGTGAGGAAGGGAATTCATCACCACGAGAGCACCACCAGTAAGACTTCAGTCCACTTGTTGTGAACTGAGCCAGGATAGTCTTTTCTTTCTCCTCTTTCAAAGCCAAGCGTAATGCTTCCTCATATACTAAGAAAAGCGGATTGAAAACAATGGTCAATTTCCCCCTGTTTCCTGAGTTTGAAAGCCATTCAGCATTGGTGGAAAAGGGAAAGGACAGACCTTTTAATGTTTCCAAAGGGAAAAGCTAGCTTCAGAATTGCCTTTTCAACCTGAGAAGTTTTTTCTGCCCTGGGAAGTTTTTCCTTTGCAGACTGGTAGGAGGTTCACGCAACCCAAAAATGGGGTTTGAAGGTGATACTGCCTGTGATCCTTGGAAGAATACCAAGGGTGAAAAAACTGGATCCATATTCCTTGCTAAAACAATGAAAACAACTCCTTAGGTTAGAAATGTTTGGGAGTTAGGTTAGGGCCCAGTTATCCCATTTAGAAAGTTATGAAGTTCGGGAATTTTAATTCCATTTGGAGATGCAGGTTACTGAGCCTGATTGAGCCACGATGCTTGATATGCTTAGGTGTTTTAATATTTGCAGCTGGCATCTGAAGTGTCAGTGGTGTTGCGGTCTCCACAGACAGAACAGGACGAACACCTAATCTCCCTAATGTAAATCCTGATACACTTGAAAAGCAGTAGAGCAGTGATCCAGTGGAACCCTGCTGACTGGAACAAATCCTGTGCCCTCTGTTAGCTCACCTCACTTTCTTTGGATGTCCTAAGGTACTGCCTATCTGTCTTTCATTTTTAGGAGAGGTGGAAGATGCCTAAAAGTCTTTCAAATCTCTTTATTGTAAAAGAGAGTTATGAGATAAGGGTCCCCAAATCCTTGTTTAGTAATCCTTGTTTAGCCTTTCGGTATTGAGAGGAGTTTCTTCAGTAAAGAAAGACTTCCTGGAAAGGTTTGTCAAGCACTGGAGCAGGCTGCCCAGGGAAGTGGTTGGGTCACTAACCCTGGGGTGCTTAAAAGATGTGCAGATGCAGCACGTAAGGACCTGTTTTAGTGGTGGGCTTGGCAGTGTTGGGTTAATGGCTGGACTGGATGGTCTTGATGGTTTTTTTCAACCTCAATGATTCTGTGATTCAAACTGCAAAACCAAATGCGGTAATATTAAATGTAAATGGATTTTCACCTTCAGCAATATTTTTAGAAGCACACCTTGCCTGAAGAAGTTTCCTGCTTTTTTTTGGAGAGCTGGATGTATGTTTTCCCATGTGTTTTGCAGCATTACTTTAAAGCTTATTTCTGGTGAGTTTGAGATGTTGTTATTGAGATCTCCTGGAGTGGAAAATAAACCATTTTCTGTGTTATTTCTTTGCAGCATTTGTATGTGTCTACTGGGTATGCTTTAGCTTTTTCATGTGAAGAGAAGAAACTTACTTCTAGCAAAAAGAAAGTTTTTCCTCACTTGGTAATGTTACTCCCAGGGCACAATGTGGAAGACAGAAAAACTTGCCAAGTGGATGAACAACTAAGAATGCTGTCTACCTGCAAAAAAACACATGAACAAATTCTACTAAAAAGAGAGAGCTCTTAGCAGTTCTTTCAGTCTATACAAAAGGTATTTGTGGGGTAGTAGGGAGGTAGTCTAATTCCAGGCTTTCCCATTAGTGTTGATCTGACAATGAAGTATTTTTAGAGAAAATTACTGCAGATTGCTTTCAGATGCTATTTTGGACAAGCATATGCAACTTGGCAAGCTCAGATGGACTCATGCACTGTGTTCCTCTGCTGTGATTAGGATGGAGATACAATTAGTAGTGAGTCTGGGGCTTGGGCTGTTTGGGGTTTTGTTGCTTTCTTTTGTTTGTTTTTATCCTTGATTCTGGCAAGGTACTTTGGGTGGGTAAGCGAAGAGGCTTTAATCTAAAGGCTAATTGTACTTCAGGAGACTAAAACTTCCTGTTGTTGAGAAATACTTGTGGACCTCCCAAGCTGCATTCTACGGCTCTCATTTTTCGCTGCATTGCCTGATGCTGCAGGAGTTTTGCTCTCACGTCTGTCACTGCCTTTCCAGCAGTCACAGGCTCCTGGGAGATGTCCCCTCTGGCTTCTTTTCACCAGACTACCCAAGCCCAGCCCTCTCCCCTCTGAGGCACTGTGCTCCAGGTCCCTAACCATTTTTGTAGTCTCAGCTGGCTCCTCTCCTGTTTTGCCACATCCCTCCTGAACTGAAGGACCTAACACTGGAGATGAATCCTGGAAAGGCCTTGCCAGCTCTGGTAGAAATCACTCTCCTGGCTCTGCTAGACATGTGGCTCTTAATGCAGACTGTTTATCTTATCTGTGATGGGAGCATACTTCTGGCTAATGGTCAGCCCCTTGTCTGCTGAAACCCCAAGTTCTTCTCAGCAGGGCTGTCAGGCAGAGAGAATCTTCCACCCTGGCTGAATGCACAGAGTTGTGTCACCCCTTGTGCAGAGCTCTGCTCCGCTCCTCCTTGGACACCACAAAGTGCTTCTTCTCGGGTTGACTGAGGCCGCTCTGGACAGGCCCCTCTGCCATTTGTTAGGGTAGCCACCCTCCCAGTTTAGTGTCACCTGTGGCTGTTTGTGCTCTTCACCCAAGGCAGAACCAAGATAAAACTTCTTGGTGTTGTGTTGGATGTATAAACCCCCGGAGGGAGTATTTCTGTCTTGATCTGTGTGGGACAAGACAACCACATAAACAGCTATGAGATGACTCCAACAGGACCTACCTGTTTGCTGAAAGGCACTGCTCTGTGCTCAGTGGTAAAGCCAAACACAGAAATCCAGGAAAGGCTTACCACAAAGCTCTGCTTGGTGCTGATGCTGGTTTCTCCTACCATTGCTTCCAGGCATCTTGATTGTTCCCAGACCAATTAATTGATCTGTTGGGTTTTAGTCTGCTTTCTGTGGTTGTGCTTCCTAGCCTCATTTGGCAGTGACTTTTTCTGCTGTCATCTAATTGATGGTTATTGCATTAAGGCAATACTTTAGCGTGCCACCACCCTTGCCTCTCACCTCCCCTTCTTTGTTCTCCCACCCCTTTGTCCTTCAACCAACGTTTCTCACACATCTCCCTTCTTTTCTTCTCACTCCTGTGCTCACAGTGATCTGTACCTGACCCCTTCCCTCTACCATTCCCTTTTGCGTTCACCTTGTACCACCCACTCATACTGCAAAAGTGACTTCTCTGTTGCATCAGCAGAACCTGCTCCATTCCTGACAGAGCTCATGCCCTTTGCAGGGCGGCCCAGGGGACCTTCCAGGGGCCTGTCCTATTCTTTCCCTGTGCCCACTAAGTGTGAAACACTGCTCCAGCAATGAATGTGTGGATGCTGTGCATCACAGGCAACGCTGGCTTTTGGGTGATGGAGGAGGACTGGAACCTTGGATGAATTCTGACAGATGCATCAACGTAACACTGAAGTTTTCTCCCCTCGTGTTCAGTGAAACGCTTGGCATTTCTCAACGGGCCAGGGCTGAGCCTCAAGGAGTGGAGGGTTTTGGCCAAGGTCCTGTTGTCAGCTTCACTTGAGGGTTTGTGACCTCTGACAGATATCGTGTCCTGGGTAAAGAAGAAAAGAGTGGTGGAGTCTCTAGCACAGTTGTCTCCGTTTGAGACACTTTAAGGGGTGGAGACTCTGAAAAAAGTTAATTCCCATCAGATTTTAACCTCTCTCCCTTCAACCAATAAGACAAGTGCAAAGAGATATAAATGAAAAAATAACAACTTACGAGAGAAAAACAAAGCAAGACCCACAAGATACAAAGGTGAGTGGTTCAAATTCAACCCAAAAATGCAGAAGAGGTTTTTCCAATTCATCCCCAGATAAGGAATGGCCACTGTTCCCACTCTGGGCCATATAGCAAACGAGTCTCTGTGGTTTAAAAACTCCCTCCCCCAGATAAACAAGTAACAGGGAAGACAGGGAGAATAAAACCTGGAAAAAACTGGAAAACCTCTTTTTGTCCAAAAGGAGTCAATGCTGCTGAGGCCTCACACTCTCCCACCTTCCTGATTCTGAGGGAAGAGCCCCCGAACTTCCAGGGGCTTTATGCTGGAAACCACATCCTCCAGCTGTGACGTGGTGGTATTAAATACTCAACACTAATGTTCCTCCCTCCCCGTTCCTTTTGTTCTTCTAACAAAAACAACTGTTTGATTCCATACTACCCACAGCATGGCAGGGGCAGGGTTTTCAGCTCAAAGGGCCTCACTTAGGACCAATGTTTATAGGCTCACAAGGTGATTTGCTTTAGTTTGGTAAATTTCCATCCTGGCCAGAATCCAGGTTGGCAATTAATGGAATTTTCAGAAGTCCACCAACAATGACACCATTCCACTTGGGCTACAGCTCGAGTAAGTAACATCCCAAGGCTGTAAGAGGATGACTGACTATCCCCCTCTCATTCCCTACCTTGGCCAGGCAATGGGAGTTCCTGGTACAGTCAGTGTAGCTCCACCTTTGCCATGCAAGAGCTCCTGGTATGGTCCAAGGGACATTGTCCAACTCATTACACAAAAGCCAAAGCCTAATGGGAATTCTTGAGATCTT
Source organism: Mystacornis crossleyi (assembly GCA_013400655.1). NCBI lineage: Eukaryota > Metazoa > Chordata > Aves > Passeriformes > Timaliidae > Mystacornis > Mystacornis crossleyi. The sequence continues at coordinate 31,486 of VYZQ01061846.1, read as the reverse complement.
AGAGTGGCCTGGAGGAGCAGGAGAAGAAACACCACAGTCAGGAAGAACAGACCTGCAATGTTCTGGATGAGGATTTACTCCCCAAAAAAAAAAGCTGACGGCTGCCGGAACACACCTGCAAAGAACAGCTGCAGCCATGCCCAGGAATCCAGCCATGATCCCTCTTGAGTCTGTTTCTACCAAACCCAAGAAATTAAAGAGTGGGTGTTGCCACAGACAGGCTGAAGGAAGTGGAGGGACATCTAGAAAGCCACGAGGGCAGCTGGCCCGTGCCAGGCAGACCTGCAGCAGGAGCAATCCCAGACCTATGAGTGAGTACCTGTAAGTAGAAACTGCTGCTGCAGCAATGGTGCTACAAACCAGCAGTTTTGTAGTTGTGCTAAGAAACTTCCCACTATCATGTGAATCATATAATCACACAGCTTCAGCCATATGACCTTCAGGATGTGGGTGTAGCATGGTTTCATGCAGTGGTACACTCCTTGTTCTCTATTTCCTTCTAGAGTTCAAATTTAAAGTAGTTTGGATGGCCAGAAATGCTCCAGTTTCTAAATTCTGTGGAGTTTCCATACACACAGATTCTGCCGTAATTATTTTTAGCATGTGGCTTCTGCTGTCAGTTTCTGCTGGACCCTTCTCAGTGAAATCAGAATCTGGGGTTTCAAGCTGGTGTCCTGGATCCACCAGCAGCAATGGTCAATGCACAAATGGCCAGCAGCACTCATAAAACATTATCTATTATATGGGAGCCCGATTTCTTCCCTCTGCCTTGCCCCTTCCACAGGGATACTTCTTCTCTCTGAAAGACACAAATTAGTATTTCCCAGAAATGTAAAAACACGGGGAAATGGCTACTCGTGGGCTTCTGGGCAAAAATGATCAGTGTGTTTCCTCTCACACTATACTCATGCCTCTCCTGGTAAAGAAAAACCTTCCCAGAAAAGGCTTGTGCTGCAGCAGGAGAAAAATTGCTCTGACTAATGCAAAATCGTGTGCAGGAACTCTGCCTGCTGGGTACTGGCTATTGCTAACTTCCCTCGAGCAGCCCATGCTGGCCACTGGCAGTGCTGGCTGAAACATGGAACTTGCAGCAGAGAGGGAAGGAGGCAGGGATCAGGCTGGACCTGATGTAGGCTTTTTTTTTGCAAGAGAGGAAGAGGGGGTGCAAAAAAAAAAAAAAGAAGGAAAAAGTGATGCAGGGGTCTGGCTGGATTCCAGCTGCCACACGCTGCACCACCAGCTGATATCCCCGAAGGGCCACCATCTGGCAAATGCCACAGAGACGTGCCCTACCTCACCCCTGCAGCCATTGCTGCCCTGGGGCACCATTTACCTTAAAAAGCGCCATTTTTGCCTTCTGTGTTCCTTGCAGAACAAACGCCAGCGTGAGCCGTCACTGCTGGCACCTTGCTCCTCAGCGTGACACCACAGAGGTGGCTTTTTAAAAAGGCTTTTAAAAGGCTGTGCGGTTGCTTTGCAAATAAAGCAGGTACACAAAGGGCTCCATCCTGCAGGGTGCCCCTCCTGGAGCAAGGGTGCTGGGTGCTTCAGGGAGTGGAGCTGAGCTTGCTCAGCTGGATGGGAAGCAACCAGCAAAAGGCATTTGGGAACAGACAGGAGTGGACATGAGATGCTGCAAGGAAAGGGTACAGAGAAGATGCTGTCTAAAGTCAGGAGGGGCTGGGGGGGTCAGACACTGCTCTGGGGAACTGTTAAAACAGGAAGAGAGCATAGAAGAAGCCAAGCATTCCGACTGTTGGCATCATGTCGGAACGATTTTTTGTCTTTTTTTCTGTGAAGTACAATGTAAGTCTCACATTTGAGGAGAGGGGAAAAATGCCCAGGCTGCACTGTTGCTTTTTTACAGTCTTAGAGTAATCCCTGAAAGTATGAGGCTTTGCTCTTCCCTCTGGATATCAGGAGTGACTGCAACAGGGACTAGTATGGGACTTGTGTACATGGGCATCCCACATCTTCCTTCCTTCCTTCCTTCCTTCCTTCCTTCCTTCCTTCCTTCCTTCCTTCCTTCCTTCCTTCCCTCCCTCCCTCTTTCCCTTACACCTCTACATTTATACCTTCCTTCCTGCACTTCCTTTGGGGCACAACAAACCTGCCCTGGAACTGACAAAAAATGCAGCTCTTCCCCTGACCAAGGCAGCCTTCAGCAATCCAGAAAGAACTTGCCAGCCTCCATGTCTGATCCCAACTGGCTCAAACAGGCCCCTCTAAGGACACCTTCCCTCTCACAGCAGCTCCAGTCCCACAAACAAAAGGGACAGGCAGGCCAGTGGCCACCTTACCTCCGCAGCTCCAGCAGATGCAGTGCCTTGCCCTTTAGTCTGGCATGGGAAGATGCCAGAGAGCTGGGAAGAGCTTTTCAGCTGTGACAAATCACGTTGGTGTCACCTGGCAGGAGCCAGGTGGAGTCTGCCAACGCATACTGGCGAAAGAACCAGAGCTCCCATTTGAAGTAGTGGCCAGGACCTAGGGCTGCAGAGCACACAGCAGCATTTCACATCAAAGCAGTGGCAGCAGGAGCAGCAGCAGCAGGATGGATGGACTGTGAACACGGCTGGAAACAAGGCATCCAGGCTCAGCAGGGTGTTTTCTGTGGCTGTGGCGTGCCCTGCCACTGACTGCAGCTCAGGCTTGTGGTCCCTGAAGGCACCACAACTCTTCAAGCAACTGGCATTGACTGAACTCCCACAATAATGTCTAATGCCCAAACGCAGTTTTATTGAGTTCATTTGACTTTCCTCCATGGTGGTGAAGAGGAGTCCAGCCTGCCTCTCTGCAGCATATGGCTTGACTATCCTACCATAGCCACATCCAAGGAATAGGAGGGAAAAGAGAAAGCGAGAGAAGTCTTCGCAAAGCGTGGGAAAGCAAATGATGCCTGATACTAATTTGATCTGACCTGTTTCTGAAGGCAGTGGAGGACACACCTCTCAGCTCCATCTGTCTCTCTTACTGAAGAGAAGGGACACCGACAGTCCCGGAGAAACCTGTGGGTGTTTTTACAAGAGCAGAGGAAGAACAAGCAGCTGCCATGGCTAGAAAGCAGGATTTAAGAGGGAAAACAATCATGCTTTCTTCATTCATAACCATTTCTACCAAAGCAGAACTTGGCAAGAACATAATCTGGGAACAACTAGAAGCCAGTTCCCCTCTAATGGGATAAAAATGAAGACTGAGAGGCAAGAGCAGAAGGGTGACAAGGTTATCGGCTTTCCCCAGCGGGATGTCTGTCAGCCTTTCTGGATGGAGCTCAAATTCCCTGGCATTTCCTTCTGTAACTTGTTCAGAGCTGCTGCTACTTCTGGACTTGTCACAGAGCCCAGTCCCCTTGGCCCGGCTCTCAGAGCATCTGTGGTAGCCCTGTCCAGATAATCTGTGCCTGTCCTGGTGCTTCCGCTACAGAAGGCAGCAAAGCGTGCCGCAAAAACCTCAGTCACGCGCCAGGAAAAATTACTGACACCTGAATCTGAATCTGGCAGGTTTGAGACCATTTTGCTCGGGAGAGCAAAGGTCATAAAACAAAGCCAAGGACAGGAATGCACGGGCCAGGGTGGCTGGAAGGACAAACACCAACAGACAATATGCAATTTCACAGGCGTCACCTACCCGAGCTCAAGCTCCTCTCGAGCTGCTCAGAGCTCCGTTTCTGCTCTGATAATCACACATGGAAATGAGGGCACTCCCAGCCCCCTGTCCCAATGCACCTTCTCAGCAGAGAGGGAAGACCCCACACTGAGAGCTTTGGCAAGGCAGGCAGGGGCAGCGAGCAGATGGTTTATCCTTGTGTCCAATGTTCCCTCTCATCCCACTGTTTATTTCACCCATCAGTCATTGGCAGCAGAAGCATGGTGGGAAAAGCTGTGCCTGGTTCACTGGCACAGAGCCCAAGAAGTGCCCTAGCATCCACTCACCGCACGACTTCAGGGGCTGCACATCTGGGGAGAAGGGTTCCCACAGCTGTCTGGTGCTTGTTCCCCACAGAGGGTTGGGAGCACAGACAGGGATGGATGCAAGCACCCCACACACTTCCTCCGTGCCGAAAACCTGTGTGCAAGAGTGAAAATTTTACGTGCCAGAACTAGAGTAAGAGGAGAGGGGGCACATGCTTTATCCCATGGGGGCATGCACAATGCTCCAAAAAGTCACAGCATAAGGAGAAGCCGTCCCGTGGACGAGAGGAAGGTGCTGCCCAGCCAGAGTGCATGGGATGGGTGTGCAAAGAGACTGTGCCAGCGGTGCAGGGGACTGGCATGTCCACGGATGCGGGGATATCCGTAACACGTGGCTCCCATGTCCCGCTGGGGAAAGGCGGGTACCTCCCAAGAGCCAGCAAGGGCCTCAGGATCTCCCGCAGGATCCAGCACTGGAGGCTGTGGGCAACTGGACAATGTTGGGCTTGCAAGTGCTTTCCCAGTCGTTTGCGCTGGGACAAGGAGCGCTGAGTTCCCACACACCCAGCTGCGGGCAAATGCCCTGTCCCAAGCTGGAGAGCCAGGGATGGATACCAGGGAACACGGAAGGCGGTCCTTGGTGCACGGGGACAGCACCGCGGTGTCCTCGGCCTCCGCTGCTGCGGTGACCCCGGGCACGGGGGCTGGTGAATTTGCGACTCCTCAGCTGCCCCTGCGGGCTCCTGCGCCATGAGCTCGGCTGCGGAAGGGGGCCGGCTGCGCGCTCCGGCGCTACCTTAGCGCTCGGACGCGCTGGGTTACCGGGGCTGGGCGCGGGCGGTCCCCGGGCCTGCGGTGCCACTCCCCGTGGCGGGCGGGGCCGCCGGGCCGTGAGGGGACCGGCTCCNGTGGCAGAGCCGTGCGAGGGGGCGACCCCCGGGGCCGGCACGGCGCGGGACCGGCCCCGTCCCGGCTTCCGGCGGTCGGCTCTGGCCGCTGCTGCTGGGTGCCGGCTCTGGCGGCTGTGTCACGGGCGGAGCTTGGGGGTCGGGTCTCTTCCAGAGCGAGCCGGGGGCTGTAGTGGTGTGGGGAGCTTGCTCACTCTGTTCCAGCCCAAATGTCATCGTATTAGTTCCTGCTCCCGTCGCCGTCTTGTGTGGCAGTGCCAGTGTATTGTGTTTGTGTCGGTGTGAAACGTGAGTGTGACCCTGTGGAAGGTAAACTGGTGTCGATAGGATGAGAGTCTTTCAGGATTCCCACCTAACTTCAGCAAACGTAGGAAAATCAAAGCTAAAGCAAAAGCAGCTAAACATAATTTGGTTTGGGGTTTTTTTGTGGTGTTTTTTTGAGGGATTTTATAATGCACTTTGTCATTTTTCTCTGCTCTGCCAGTGTATGTTGTTATTTGTGTATCCAGTTGCCTGTTGGGATGTGGCAGCCTCTCCCTGGGGTAGGATGACAGTGGTTGTTGCCTGCTCTTCTTTGGCCTTGGAGCAGAGAGGAGAGCTGAAGTTTGTCTTGTGCAGCCTGGTGAAAGCATTATTTGAACCGTGTGCTTTCCAAGCATCTTCTGGCCTGTTTTTGTCATCACAGGTTGTGTGTGTGTGTGTGTGTTTAAAGAAACTTGTAGTCATAGGCAGGACTGTAGGGAAACATGCAGAGCCATTCCACAGTTTGAGCCATTGCACAGAATTGGTGCTAATGCTGCCTTTCACTTTAGGTGAACGGGCCTAGAACGAAGTCTTGTTTGGGTTGGGCCGATTTTTGGTTTAATCTCATCTCGCTTCAATGTCATGGAAGTTTCAGGACCTAAATCCTCTTGTTACTGCACTCTTGGTGTACTAACTCCCTGCTTTATTAATTGTTTAATTGAAAAGGAATTTTGTGTTGTTTGCCCCACCTTGCCAGCTTTCTTTGAGTATTTGTGTACTATGCTGACGTTTTCCTTGTCCGAGTCTGCTTGCCTTATGCTGTGGGTTCTTGTTTTTCTGCAAACTGTCTTATGTTGTGCGTGTCTCTTTCTGCTGCAGCTTTTAACTGGCCTGTTGACTCTGATACCTTATCAACTGCATTTTTTTCAGTTCTGTATGTGACTTTGATGGATGTGAATTAACCAAGTCACCTGTCTTTATGGTTTCATTTTAAGGACATTACCTCCAACCAGAGTTTGGAATATTTACGTATATAATACCACCGTGCATGTGAAACCTGTTAAATTTAATTTGATTTGTGATTTGTGAAGGTTTCCTTGATGTTTATCATACTTAAATTGCAGTAACCTTCAGGTTGGTGCTCTGTGAGTGGCCAGTGTTTGGCACTGCTCGAGACTTTTTCTTGTTTGAGGCACAGAGTGGATTTGTTGATGCTTACACTGTGCCTGTACCAGCTGAGATAGAAGGTGGTATAGCAGGACCAGGATACACTAGGCTGGTATTATAATTATTTATTCTAGATGAGAGCTAAGCGTTTTCTGATTTGATTGTGGACCCCTTATGGAAAATGAGAGGTGCTTTTCTCCTGTGTGGGTTGTTGCCTGTTTCATTCTGAGGCAAGGTCTTGCCCAAGGTGTCTTCGAAGTGGAAGATAACAACAATGAAGACCAGTTACTTTTAATGTAACAAAGAAGTAGTAACATAGTTTGAAGTGTCATCCACATGTGAGCTTACTAATGCCTTATCTTATGTTTGTGAGCAGTTTCATAAAGCCCCTTTCTTTTGCCTGCACCTGTCACCTGTAGGTGAACTTCGAGGTTGGTGAAATAATTGTGTGGAGTTGAAATGGAGTTGAAATAATTGCGTGGAGTGACAACGGTGCTCATCAGTATTGGGATTTCAGCAGAATTGTTCCAAGCACTGCATGTACTCGGGCAGCTTCAAGCTGTAATTTGTGGCTTTGCCCCCTTAGCAGAGAGAGCCACGTAGGAAAGTGTTTCTGCTGTTAGCAAGTTGGGATTATTGCCTTAGTAAGCTGACAGTCTTGTTATGCTGAGTCTTGCTAAATGCTGACTTTCTGTAACCTGCTTTCCTGGCAAAGCATTGAGGAGCTGAATGCAGAGCAGAGTGGCATCTACTTCCTTTACTCTGTTGTAGTTGAACTGAGCTATAACAGGGCATGGTTTAAATGTTTGTTTTGTTTAAAAAAAAATAAATGATATGTATATTAAAGAAAAGAGAGGCAGGGTCTCTTTTCTGGAGTTTATTGAATTTGACATAAGAGCTGGTGGTGTGGACTCAACTAGGAGGTTGGAAGGGAAGGAGGATATGGGTCAGATGGATACAATCTTGCTGCTCTGAGACCCGCTCTCTAGGCTGGTATCTGGAAAGGGACGTGTCAGTGCACTGCCAGTACGGATTTTTTGCTCGAGTCAATATTTTACAATTGTCTGCACTCCCACCAAAGTTCAGCTTTCAAAAAGGCCTTGGAACAAATCATAATGGGTTCATCACAAGAAAGGTAATGGGTAGCTTGTTCATGCCATTAGCTCTCTATCAAATATTCACAGTCAACAGGAATGCGTATATGCTAACTAGCACCAGTGCAAAGAGATGAAGAGTTACCTGAATTGCTTAGTTCTTCATGTATTCCTTGTGTGGGTCATTTCTGTCTTTTGTGTTTCTATATTTCACTGTTGCAAAGAATTAATTGTATAGGGTGGTCAGCAAAGCATAAAAGAAGAATTAGGGTTTGTTGGTTGTGAAGCAGAGATAATGTCCTGTCCTGCTCCGTTTCAGGAAATATTCCTAAAGTTAAATGAGGTAGTTGCTGAATTTTGTTTGCTCTGCATTTATCCTTTTCACATTTAGGAAGACTTTTCTGTCTCTTGGTATGAAAATGCCATTCTAGCAATCCCTAGTTCCAAATACTGTGTAAGTCGTGCCATTCTTTTAAGGCTTGGGTTGCAAGTGCTTTCACAGGGTTTTCTGACAGAGACTATTGTTATGTTTCCTGTTTGTCCCCATCCTTGTACCTTTGGTTTTGGTAGTAACTGCACAGAGTTTGGAAGTATTTTCTGAGGTGGTTGTAGGTCCATTAGTTCATGTGATTAATTTATATCACAGCATATATTTTTAAAAAAGAATAATTGCTTTAGTTTAATAAAGGTTGAACTTCATTTGTCATCTCACAGGTCATTCATCTAGTGCAGGTGAACCCTTCCAAAAATTTTCATCATCTTACTACAAGAAAGGCCTTTCTTTTACTTCCCCCTTTACTGAACAGTTGTGATAATTAGCGAGGTTATAGTTTCTGCAGAGGTTATCTATTATACTGTGTTTGCCTTATTTCAGTTGTTTTTGGCATTTATGGCTTCAGCCAGGTAACAAATGAAGACACACAACTCGGTGAGGTGTGCTTTGCTTGAGGTCTCATTTTTTGAGAAAGGAAAGCCTGATTTTTGTTCGCCAGCCCTTCGGCAGGGAGATTGGTTTTGGTGGGGGAAGTTGTGTATCCACCAGCTTAACTGCCTCATCCCGAAAACTTAAGATTCTGTGAGTATTTCTGAAGAACACCTGGTGACTGTTACTGCTTTCTGCTGCCATCCATATTTTGGGGTGTCTGGCTGCTGATAGAGCTTCTGTGTTTCTGGAAGGGAACATGTCCAGGTCAGACGAACCTGAATTTTGACGAGCTTCCATTTTGCAGTGTCCTCTTCTCTGTATGTGTGTGCCCTTGCTCCTCTTTCCTGGGATGATCCAGTGAGGCATCAATTCTTCTTCAGTTTGCTGCTTCTGAAATGTTGAAACTGTGCTTTTTGATAGGCGTTGTAGTCTTCCTTTCTTCCTGATTGACATTACAGCTTTTGAAGTTTCTTGACTTTGTTAGGAATAAATGCTGTGTTTTGACATCTCTGTATTCAGCTTTAATTGGTTTTTGGAGCTTATCAGGTAGGCAGAGAAGGGGGCGGATGTTTTGCCATCCTGTTTTTACTGCACTGAATAAGTGCTATAGGGCTTAGTTTCTGGAACTGTGATTTCCTTAACCAGTAATCTGTGCCTTGCACAGGGGTTTTCGTTTAACATCCATTTTATCAAAGCATTGCTTTCTAAAATTGTCACTCTGTCGGGTTGTGGTATCGCACTTTCTACCAGAATGAGGAAGCTAATTATTTTTAGCTGGGGGGGTCGCGAAGGTTTGAGAGAGGCTGAAGAGAAGAGCACAGAGGGCTGAGGAGTCACCTCTCGAGTTGCACTCGTTTTCCTAATCAGGAGCTAATCAGGCTCAGGAAGCCACTTTATACACTGGAATCAGTTTTCCCATGGAGTAGTAACCTGTTTAGAAATAATTTTGTTCGATAATTCACACAGGAAGTGGTCAAAACCAGAAGCCCCCGTCTTAGACTTTTGTTTTTTGGCTTTGTTGCAGCCTTATACGCTTTATATTATCAATTTCCATTTGAAGGATAAACAAATCCTGACAGTTTTTAGCTTTTATTTCTAGTTGGTGGCAGTTTGTTATATAAAATTTTTATCTGATATCCTGCTGTTGTTACAGAGTACACTAATAATTATTTCCTGTTTAATTAGGTAGTGCTTCTTCAGCTTGCCCTAGCAGTTGGTGGAATTTTTGAAACTCCTCCTCAGATGGCAGTCTAGATCTCTGGAAGAGCATCATTCTTTCAGCTGCTGATAGAATTAGCCTCCTTCTATAGTTTCCAAGAGCAGACATTGTATAAATGCTGTATATATTTGGTAAAGTGTCTGCATGTAGATACAGGCATTGTAGGCTAATCTTTGCCTCTGGAAAACCTGTATATAATGCATTTCCACTGACATAGTGAAATCTGCATTTGAAGGAAGGGGTTGAAGGATCCTGCTCATGGAAATGGGTGGGTGCTGTAAACTTCAGCATCACTGAGGCTGAGAGAGCGCCTAAGAGTGTAAGTGGTAACAAAAAGTGAATGTGAAGTGAAAAGGGTTTTCTTACGTGAGCCTCTTCAAAATTTTAGTTGTGTTTTGTCAGATCAAAAGTACTCGTTTGAAATTGTTCTTCACCCACCTACTGCTTATTGATTTTCCAATCTCAAAACTCCTATGCAACTGGCAATTTCAGTGGGATTCCACATTCTGAGGTGCTGTGTGGTACGTACACAAGCACGCCCAAATTCAGGGTCAGAGCCAGCTCCAGCAGGTGTTGAAAACCATACGGCGCTTCAGTCATTCTCAGTCTCTCATTCAAGTGAGCTTAGAGGAGGAATTGCTTCACAGCTGATGATTTGAAAGAGGTTTGAGATCTAGTAAAACCTGTCAGGGGTACGTCGTTCTCATCCCGAGCCTTTACAAGTAACCCTTGTGTCACTACAATCAGAATAATCTTTTTATATATTCAGATTAACAAAGACAATTCATATTCCTACTGTTGATAACACCGTCAATGCTGATAACCCAATCAGAACAAGATGCAAAGTTATAACTTATTCAGATTCTCAACTTGGAGTCATGTTTTTTTAATCTATGCCCTTAAGCACAGGG
>VYZQ01061846.1:0-10923 GCA_013400655.1 Mystacornis crossleyi | reverse complement strand
TTTTTTTTTTTTTTTTTTAACTGGATGTGTTACGTGAAAAGCAAAGGTCTTTGTATTTGCTTTAGGCTTGGCTGCAGTGAGCAGTCAAAGGAATGAGGGCTGTCTGTGAATCTGCTGGATAAAGACAGTCAATTACTGTTTTTCAAGAGACAAAATCAGTTTTCAAGGAGTTTATTGCCCTGGAATGAAGACTTGTTTAGGAGAGGAGTATGCTCTAAGTGAGTAATGGCTTTGTAGTTCTCAGGTGATGTTTTTCATTGAGGAAATCCATCTGTATTCAAAATCGTGCAGACTTTAGGTGTCAGGTCTTTTGTGCGTAAGCAACTTTTTACTTTATCTTGGGTGCAGTTAAGAGAAGCACCAACTCACAAGTTCACACCATGTTCCTGGCATTGTCATTCGAGTGTGGCCTTGGTGATCCTTTACCTCTTTGCTAATTTTGAGAAAAGCATCGTGTTTAATAGGCTTTGTTTTGTGGAACACCTGTAGAGTAGGAAATGAGCTCATGCCACATAAATGCCTGAGCAGATGTCTACAGGAGTGGTTTCCCGTTGCAGCTGATTTTTGGCTTCTCTGCTGGCAGTTAGAATGGAAGGTTCTTTTCTGGTCTTTATTAATGTTCTAAAGAGTCTTATTCCAGTTGAACTATAGGGCTCTGTAATCTTGAGTCATTTAAGTTAACTGGAATTAAATTTCTCAAAACAAAAATAGATGCCTAGATACGCCTACTGTGGGTGCCAATATATATAGCTCTATGTGGGTTTGGAGCTTTTCTTTCAGAAAAGAGAGGTTGGATGTAGACTTACTTGGAAGATAAATGTTGCATGATACTAATACTGTAGAAGCTAAGCAGTTAGATTCTTTAATCTTGGTGCATTCTTAGCTCCCTCCTCCTTCAGTGTCCTTTGAGAAACTCCATCCAGCTTCTCTTTGTTTTCTGTGCAAAACCTGGAAAGCTTACAGTCAGGACTGCATTTCCTGGTCTTAAAGCCCTTTAATTTCAGGATCAAAGTCCAGTGACTGGGACGAGTCACAGACCATTCCTTGCTTGCTGCTCACTGTTTGGTTTGCGTATTTGTTCAGAATTTAATTGTTTTCCTCTAAGAGACTTGAGTAAAGCTGGACCCTCGAGGGAGAGAAAGACTCCTTCTTCCCTTGGGAAACGGCTGAACCTGCGTGCAGGGAGAGTTTGAGAAGCTGCTTGGTGTGGCAGGCGCAGGAGCAGCAGCGCTGACAGCTGATTTCAGAGAAAGGCTGAGAAGCTGGAGGGAGCAGCTTCTCTGGCAGTGGGAAGGATGGAAGGAGAGAGCAGGTCACAAATGGCACAAAGAACTGCCCAGGGCTCAAAGGGGGCTGAGTGGAGTTGGCTACAGCTCTGAGTCACTGAGTTCAAAGTCCAGCCCTCTAGAGAAGAACTCAATGAGTTTGTTGGGGGGGAAAAAGTTAGGCTTAAATCATTACTTGTGCTTCTTTTTCCTCTTAATTACTATGAGATTTAAATACAGAAGAATTAGTAGTTTCCATTCCAATGGGACTGGACATTTTTGACTTCAGAAAATGTGTGCTGGTCTTCGGGATGCTCATTCTGGGGTAAAGACTAAGCACTTTACTTACACACTCATAGTGTAAGGTCCTATCTGTGTGACTGGAGGCAATTGAGGTGTGAATTTGGAATGGGCAGTATCTTGCCTGATTTTGAGATTTTTTTTTCTTTTTCCTTTCTGTTTCAGTGACTGGACCACTATCAGAGCAGCAGATTGCCTATGTTAGCAGAGAAACACTACAGGTAGTGTGTCCTCAGGTTCTTGTGGTTGTCTTTTAATGTAAAAGTATTAAAAAGCTAAAAATAAAAACTACAAATAACATGTGATGCCATGGAAGTGTGGTAAGTGGATGACAGCATTTTTCTCTGACTTTTGAGGAGGTCCCATATTACAGCCTGGAAATTTGTATGATTGCATAACCTCAAATTACCCTGGATCATTTGAAGAAAGCTCTTGTCATCTGATTATACTCCAAAGGAGAATGNGGTTTGGGTTGGAAGGGGCCTTTAAAGACCCCCCCTGCAATGAGCAGGGACATCTTCAACTAGATGAGGTTGCTCAAAGCCCCGTCCAACCGGACCTTGAACATTTTCCGGGATGGGGCACCCACCACCTCTGTCTGCAGCCAGTTCCAGTGGTTCCCTACCCTCATAAGACAGAAGAATTCTTCCTTATATCTAATCTGAATCAACCCTCCTCTACTTGAAAACCGTTATACCTTGTCCTGTCGCAACAGGCCCTGCTAAAAAGTTTATCCCCATCTTTCTTATGAGACCTCTGGAAATTTGCTGAGGATGCCCCTCAATACCACTGTCTNTTTTTTTTTCTTTTTCCTTTCTGTTTCAGTGACTGGACCACTATCAGAGCAGCAGATTGCCTATGTTAGCAGAGAAACACTACAGGTAGTGTGTCCTCAGGTTCTTGTGGTTGTCTTTTAATGTAAAAGTATTAAAAAGCTAAAAATAAAAACTACAAATAACATGTGATGCCATGGAAGTGTGGTAAGTGGATGACAGCATTTTTCTCTGACTTTTGAGGAGGTCCCATATTACAGCCTGGAAATTTGTATGATTGCATAACCTCAAATTACCCTGGATCATTTGAAGAAAGCTCTTGTCATCTTTCTGCTGTTAATTTTGTATTTGTTTTTAAAAGGGGGGAAGCAGCATGTTTTGTTAATCCATATTTACAGTATAAATTAAATACTGCACATCTGAAGGAAGATTTAAACACTCAGTTTTGCATATCTAATAATTGATCTGTGCCAATAAGAAAAAAAAAAGCCTATATGCTTGAGATATGGAAGGTAAGGTCATTAGCCTCTCCTTGTGGGTATGTTAGCTTTCATTTTTCTTTCATAAGTTACAGATTCAGTACACCAGTAAAGCTTAATCAGAAACTGCTTTTTTGATGGATGTCTTGCTTCTATGTGAGAGAGCAGTTCTTGACTTGCAGTCGATGCAAACCCGTTGGATGCCATCAGTTGAGACCCACTGCCTCTCTTGAACACTCTTTGAAGATAGCTCTGTTCCAAGCCATCTCCCTTGGCTGCCGCTTACATCTCCCTAACTCTCAGCCAGAGGCTGCTGTATTCTGACTTGCAGGACATGGCTTTTTTTACTTACAGATCGGGTTTATGTGACATCTGGGAGCGTTAAGGGTTTTGAGTCTTTAAGCCCTTTTGTTCTTAGAGAGTTGTAGGATGGTTTGGGTTGGAAGGGGCCTTTAAAGACCCCCCCTGCAATGAGCAGGGACATCTTCAACTAGATGAGGTTGCTCAAAGCCCCGTCCAACCGGACCTTGAACATTTTCCGGGATGGGGCACCCACCACCTCTGTCTGCAGCCAGTTCCAGTGGTTCCCTACCCTCATAAGACAGAAGAATTCTTCCTTATATCTAATCTGAATCAACCCTCCTCTACTTGAAAACCGTTATACCTTGTCCTGTCGCAACAGGCCCTGCTAAAAAGTTTATCCCCATCTTTCTTATGAGACCTCTGGAAATTTGCTGAGGATGCCCCTCAATACCACTGTCTATATCATTGATAAAGATATTAAACAATCTAGTGTGGAACCCTGAGGGACACCACTTGTCACTCTGGACATTGAGCTTGTTTACTACTGCTCTCTGGCTACACTCACTGAGGCAATTCCTTATCCACCAGACAGTCCATCAGTCAAATCCATTATCTTCTCAGATGTGGAGAAGTGAGTAGTCTAGAATGGAATTTATGAAACCATTAATTTTGTGGAAAGATATCTTGGTTAATATGTATAAATTGTGTGCGAGAAAAAACTTGCTATTGTGTATGTATTTTCTAAATGTCCTTCATGGGCCTATATTTTTTATGTATTTTAAATTGTCTGTAAATACATGTTTATAATACTCTGACCAAATATAATGCACGTAGTTTCAGATATCTTCTTGCAGCTTATAATGCAACACCATTTTCCTGAGTAAGAAGTCTGTTGTCCATCCATAGGCTGTTGTCCATCCACGGTAGTAATTTGTCCAACATTAATTTGGCCACCAGTGTCCATGAATCTGGAGTCTCCCTTGGATGCTGAAGTTAACATTCAATCTCCATATTTAGAAGCCCATTGAATCCTCCATTTTCAAGAAATACTTGCAGTCCATTTCGCTGGAATCAGTGAGATTTGATTCTGAAAATACAGGTCTTTTAAATGTGACCTTTAAAGTACTGTCTCCAGGCATTCAGTTTCGAAAATGGTGACTTCACATTCTTCCAGGGCAGTGGTGAAAGGATGTGAATTAATGGACTTTGTGTGCCAGTAGCATCCAGAGATTTAAGGAGTGTACATGGGACTCTTCCGCCTAATGCCAGTTGTTGCAGTGGTCCGGTAGATGCTTTGACTAATTACACTTTAAATTTTGCAGTCAACTCTGTGATGTCTAGCATGAACTGGCAAAAAAATACCAGTCTTGACATGGATATTTACATGACCATAGAGCCTTGTGGAGGTTCATGATCACAGAGCAAGGAAGATGTTTGTGTGTCGTTTTACCCTGGAAGAGAATTTTAGAGATAAGCCGGCGTGTGCAGAGTGCCATGGTCTCTGATTTGCCATGCAGAAATTTGGTTCTATAGAACTCTTCCAGAATTTAAACTTAGTTTCTAACTTGTGTTGAGCCTTAAAATGTTTTGGTACTGTCGTTGAGACCCAGAAAGCCGAATGCTTTTGCAGAAATCTGTGAAAGAAAGTTGAACTCTGGTGTTAGACCCAAAGCACTGTATGTTTCTAGGCTTGATTGAAATATGCAGTGATACAGGAGATAGCTTCACCAGTGGTCCAGTGATCTGACTGCTGAATAGAAGACTCTTAGGCAATTTAACAGTAATTAGCTTGGTCTAAACAGGTGACAGTTACCATGTCCAGAGGAAAACTTGTTTGGGGAATACTCTTCTTCCAGTAGGTGTGGCGACTGGTCTTACTTCCATCTATCCTGTGTTTTAGATACTAGATAGATATCTTTACATAAAGATATTTAGATATTTAGGTATGCTACTTTATATAAAGATACTAGACATGCTGCTACATCTATTGAATCTGCAAATTTATAGCAGGTTACATTGAAATATAAAAATGTTCTTCAGTCAGTGAGTCATTTAGATGATTGAATTGGATCCTAAATATATGTGGTAATGAAATAAGAAATGTATGATGTATGTAAAATGAAAAATGTTGGACTAAATTACTATTTAAATATTTTATGCAGGGACTATATTATCTTCACAGTAAAGGAAAAATGCACAGAGATATAAAGGTGAGTAAAAACTGAAGGGATTTTTGGTGCTTTTAAAATAGGCTACATCACCTCTAGTGGTCTTTACTGTTACATATCAATTTTCAGTATATTTCTTAATATGTAGGGGTTTTTAATCTGTTAGAATGAAATAAAAGTTTCTGCCCAAGGGAAAAAAAAATCTCTCTTTAAAATACATTCTTTAAAATCTTTTTTCTAAAAAACAAGGAAATTCTTTGTTCTTTTCTTTGGAGCCACACATACTGTGTATGTGGACCAGTGCTGTGAAATTCAGCCATCAGCTGGTGTCCAGAGCAGTATGTGTTCAGATGGCTGTCAGGGTGTGTGCTTTGTGCAAAAGAAAGGTTTGGTCTTCCCATGGCTTTTCCAGGGAGCTCAGTATAGCCTTCTTTTTGAACCAGCTAGTGAGCAGAGCTGTTGCTTTGGCTTCTTGGTGAGCAGATTGCAGGGCAGCGGCTGCTGTTCTGTGCGGTTCTTGGAGACTCCTTCTGTCCCCTCCCTCGCATGCTAAAAATAGAGAGGGTGCTGCAAATCAGGCTATTAGTACTGACTTATTTAAACCTCCATCTCAGCAAAGCTATATCAAAAGTGGCTTGTTCAGAGTCTTACACTCTGTTATGGTTTCCTTCTGGTGCTTCCTGTTGACTTTTTGTTCCTGAAGTTTTACTACCTAGTCTTTCCAAAGCCCTTCCAAACCTGGCAAGCTTCCTTCTGGAAGGCTGACATTAAATCATCATGTTCTTTTCTGTTGTTGCATGCTGTTGGTTTGGCTGGTTTTGGTTTCTTTTTTCCCCAGCAGCTTCAACTGTAGTTGCCTTTGTGCAGCCTGATTTCAAGTTGTTCTCATTGGCTGCAGAAGAATATTTGGGTTTTGAACAATCACAGAAGTAATTTCTGAATGAAAGTTTACTTCAGGCACCAAAATTAAATGTTTTCCATTATACTTTATAGAGTGCTTGTAAGGATACAGTGCACAGATACTTTTTCTAAGCAGAACTGTGCTGATAACAAATGCTTACGGTGCTTACATTGAGAGGATTTTTTTTTAAAAATAAAGCTGTTCTCATGAGCATGGAAAAGTACTATCTTCATCTGCAGATTGTGTGACTGCTGAACTGTGTTTGCTTCCCTCAGTAGCTAAGTTACATGTTTAGATTACCTGTCCTGTTAGCTTGAAAGGTGAACAAGGTCAAGAGCATGGAAGCGGGGCTGTTATGCTATTTGCCAAGCTCATTAACTGTACTTGTGCAACTTGGGCCAAGTTAGCTGTGTTTTATTGCAGGCCTGACTTTTCCTGCTCTGGGAGAAGCCACAATCTGTAAAAACACATCTTTCTGGAGGTCCATCTCTGCTGCCTTTCCATCTACCTGATGGGCAGTGCAGTGCTGACGTTTGGAGCTGTGTTTAGCCAGCTCTAACCTTCACTCAGCTCAACCTGTACCAGGTTTCAGTCTTCAAATCAGGTTTGTTCTCAGTCCTTTCGTCTTGTAATTTTGCGATACAAGCACTCCGCTTTGGGTTAATTTTGATTATTGAGCTGAAGTGAGTGGTACACACAGCCACACAAAAATGACCTTTCCAAATCCAGCGCTAGCAGAATCTCTCTTGCATAAGGACGGAAGTAGCTTTGCTAAATGCTTGATTATTTAGGCAGGTCCTTAAGGCTATAATTATAAGCATGGCTCTCAAACAAGATAAAATGAGCTGCTGCTTATGAAAAGAAAATGAAATTGTTTCCACTTTGACCTTTTGAGTTCCTGTTTCCTTTGAGTCACTGTAAATAGAAAAAAGTAAGAATTAATCAGCACAGGCAAATACTGTTTATTGAGAGTTTTGTGTGCAATGCAAACTCTGTAGTACCATAGGCTAAACTAAAAGTTAATGAAAAACACTGGCTATCCAAGGAGTTTTTTAATAACAGAATGGCAGCTTGCTGATTTCACAGGCATTTCCTTGATAAGGCTGCAGGTTTATTGAACACAGTCTTGGCTTTGTCTTTGGCCCATAATTTGCTGTAAGATCTCACATATTTCTTTTCTTAATGTGGTATTGGAGGAATCGGCATGTTTTAATTCAAGGAAACTTTTCTTTTTTAAAGGGAGCAAACATTCTTTTAACGGATAATGGACATGTAAAATTAGGTGAGTTAATACATGTTAGTGCTTAAAAATTAATATTTTTATGTGCTCTAAGAAGCAGCATGCTCTATTTTGCTGAATGAGGTGATGGTTCGTGTAAGGAATTAGTGAATATCAGAATTCTTTTTATCTTGCT
This sequence comes from Mystacornis crossleyi, assembly GCA_013400655.1. Lineage (NCBI taxonomy): Eukaryota > Metazoa > Chordata > Aves > Passeriformes > Timaliidae > Mystacornis > Mystacornis crossleyi. The sequence continues at coordinate 3,319 of VYZQ01061846.1, read as the reverse complement.
AGTAGTATCTAACTAAACCATCCACTTAGTATCTGAGGATGAGTTGGAGTAATTTTGGAACAGTGATGTAAAAGACTTTCTGATACTGTAAGGGAAAAGTAAAAGTCAAATCACAGGGTTTTGTAAATTTTTAATAAAATCCACTATCCAGAGTCCTTAAATGTGAAATGTACCTTGAAAGCTTATCTGAAAGAATCTCTCTGGTAACACAAAATGAGGTAATTTATCATATTAAAACACTGTGTGAACGTGTTAGGTCTTCTGTGCCAGCCTGCTCTTCCTTGTGTGGATGAGGAACATTTGTGTGCGTGTTTGGCAGGTGACTGAGGGGAGCTGACCAACAGTATCTGAGACACACCAAGTTTCTATTTTTTGGCTTTTGTTATTTATTTTTTAAAAATATTTCCAATTATATTTAAGAACCTCTTAACAGTGGGGAAACCAAACTTGTGTTCATTAACAATTAATTGCATCAAATCACTTGTTAACTGTCATTTTGTTTTTGCCTTTTTTTTTAATAGCTGATTTTGGAGTATCTGCACAGATAACAGCTACAATTGCCAAAAGGAAATCATTCATTGGCACCCCATATTGGTAACTGTGTTCTACTTGACCATTAATATAATGGTAACACATATAATACTGTTGAAAAATTGTGACAAAAGCATGCACTGTCACTTCCTGGGTAGACTAACCACTAAAGGCTGTGTTAGACTTTTTGGTGATCATATCTGTGTTACTTATTCCAAATCCTGAACTAGCTGAGTGTCAGAGAAAAGGCTTTAATGCTCTGAAAAATTGAAAGGCTGGGTAATGTCATCACTGTTGACTAATTTATTTTAATTTAATGAAACTTAAAAACTAGCAGCAATTTTGTTTGTTTTTAACTTTGATCTTATAAATATTTCTTTTATTCCCTGATTTTCCATTCTGATATTTTATGTTTCTTCCCCTGCAGCCTAGATGCAGCTTTCCTACAACTTTTCAGTTGATGAGTTTCATTTGTCTTCACAGATCCACAGACTTTGCCACTTGTGAACTGTTTCTCTAAGCCATTTCACCCCTTATTTACTTAAACTGATAGAATTCTGTGATACAGTTCTATCTGTACTGCATCTTTATTCTTCCCCCATTAAACTAGTGTGTGTAATTTTTCTTATCTGAAGTTCTGCCTCTCATTCTGTCCGTTTCCTGCTGGAAGTGGTGGTTCCCTTTCACCTTGAAGTAAATGAGACACATTCTCCACTGTAGAACAGCACTTTTGTCGTATGTTTCACAGACAGATAATAAAATTCTGTAGTCTGACAGCATAGTAGGTGCAAGATAAAAATATATATAATGAAAAGACCCCTATGTTCACGTCTTGACTTGAAATAGCCAAGCACAGTATTTTTAGCATTCTTCTTCACACCAAGGCTTCACTTCCCCTACAGGATAACGCAAACACCCATCAGTCGTGTTTGTGTGATTGGTTTGTGTCTCTTTCCCAAGATGTCAGGGTGACCGCAGTCCTTGCCTGTAACTTTCAAACTGTGCCAGGCTTCTCAAATAACCTTAAATAATAACTTTGAAAGCATTACACAGGTTCAATGCTGACAAAAAGCATCGGTTGTTCTTTGCAAAGCTTCTGAGATATTTGAGTGCAGAAGCAAGGAAGCAAAATTTTTGAGATTGCAGAGAAGAAAACTTAGTTGAAACAGGCCATGTGAAGGTTTCAGTGGTCATTAGATCTACATGTGTCTCAGGGCAGGTGAACTGCAGTGCTAGTAACCCTTCTATTTACATGGGAACCATGTTCCCCCTCTGCTGTGGTAACTCCCTCCTTTTTGATTTAGAGTGGGATTTTTAATGAACTCTGGAAGCAATCTAAATATAGTTTAGTTATGCAAACTTGAAGTAAGTTCTACCACCAAACTTGCTGATGTTTTCAGATCTACAGATAAGGGTTGGAAGGGACCCAGAAGGATCATTGAGTCCAACTCTTAGCCCTGCACAGGACATCCCCAAGCGTCACACCATGTGCCTGAGAGCATTGTCCTAACACATTCTGAGCTCTGTCAGGCTTGGTGCTGTGACCACAGGATACCTGTATTTGAGTAATGCATCAGTTGAGATGCTGCTTGCGGATTTACTGGAGCACTCTTTAAGTGACTTCGTCTGTGTTACCTTTATTAAGTTTAGTGCTACTTTTCAGGTGATCTGGACTGATAAAACTCAAAGCTAAGAAATACTAACATGTTGGCCACCTTGTAGGGCTGCATAGGACAATCAAATTCATAATTCGTGTTGGCCGTTCAAAGCACGTGACAATTCCAAGTGAATCATTTCCTTCAGGTATTCCTATTTATGTGCCGGTTATGTTTGTTCATTTTTACCACCCGAGAATGTGAAATCACTTTGTTGACTTAAAAGAGGTCACCTGACATGAGCAAGACAGACTTTACAAACAAGGAGTGCTCTATACAGAGGTGACAATGAGTCTCATGCTTTCAGGATACAAGAAAGCCGACATTTTATTACTTTTCCTCTTGTTAAAATTCTTTTCTCCAAAGTCAGTGGATCACTTTCTGGGCAATATGTAAATGTGGATATTATGTGGATTTTATTGTAGTTGAGTAATTATACTTCAGGCTCTTTGGTTGTTGAGTAGTATTTAGTCTGAGACAGATTGATTTCATCCACTTACTCCTAAATGACCATTTCAGAAACTGCCTATTAGATACTAGAAGATGACTGAGGGAAACTTCAGGTGTACATTGCATAATTTTTTACTCAGGCGCTTATGTGTGTGTATATCTTTATGTACTGTGACCTTATAGATTGAGAGCATTAAGGAAGAGAATACTAAACTCGTGTGTACAGAAGAATGTTTGATTTCTGAAGTTTACCTAAAAATGTCTTTTACCGTTTAGGATGGCACCAGAAGTTGCTGCAGTAGAAAGGAAAGGTGGCTATAACCAGCTCTGTGATCTGTGGGCAGTTGGAATAACTGCAATAGAGCTTGCTGAACTTCAGCCTCCAATGTTTGACCTACATCCCATGAGGTTAGTAAGGGGTTAGAGCTTGGTGGGTAAATGCAGCTAATTAAATAATCCGTGTGAAGAAATGGCTGTGTGTGGCTGTGGGTTTTGGGTGCCCCGTAAGGACACTGGGCTGTGAGTGTTCTGAGTGAAAAGGACAGAAATTGTAACAACTCCTTCTGGTGCATAAGTGTATAATGTCCTGGTTGAGTCTCCGAAACTGATGGGGCTTCTTCCTGCCTACTAAATAAAGTGTTTAATAATTTATCTCATGTATGTTGTCTAGGTTTGAAAGACAG
>VYZQ01061843.1:30576-49528 GCA_013400655.1 Mystacornis crossleyi | reverse complement strand
CCAGAAAAAGAAAAAAAAAAAATCCTAGATTTTCTTTCTTCCACCTGTGAACCACCACAATTTATGAAGACACGTCTCCTGAGATTCACTTAAGGAACATGTTCAGAGTTTAGAGAGCAGCCACAGTAGCAGGCTGCAGAATTTCTGAGTGACTGACAGCTACCAAATGACAAGTAGCATTTAAGGGCTGTAGTCATCAGGACACTTACTGAGAAAGAGCAGGGCATTTCTGTCATCTGCCCTTTAGATGGCATGGACAGCAACTGTGTCCCATAGTACTCTCTTCCTCTGGTCTTACAATATCCAAGTGTAAAACATGTTTGCCAGAATATGAGAAGCTTTGAAATACAAAACATATATTCTCTCTTGGAGTTTCCCTAGAAAATCAGCAACTCAGAAATTACTCTGGAATTCATAAAATAATCTGAGGTTGCTCACAAACAGTGAGTAAGACCAAGTTCAGGAAAACTGCAGCAGTCAGTCACAAACACAGAAATAACATTTTCTATTTGAGATTTTTTGATCAGAGAAATGGGTCACTTTTTTTCCTCTCAATACCTTGTAACCTTCCAAAAATATCCTTTGTGAACATATGGAGCTTCTCAGATGACTAAAGATGGAAATTTCCATTTATAGCAATTCTCTCATTCCACACTGTTTTGGTTTCTTCCTATAGTAAACTTTCTTAAACTATGCAGTCATAATTAGAAGACAAATTCCCAGGAGTTGGTATTCTATCAGCTAAGGCAAGACAAATATTAGATGGTTTGTGTGTTTGATTTTATATGCATTCTTCTAAATGAGAAAGTACATTAATCTTGTCTGAGCAGGAAGTGAAATTTATTCACAGCCTACAAAAGTTCATCTGAATTCAGTATATCATTTGCGAGAGCTGCCATACAAGGAGAAAATTAATCACATTGTTCATACATGGGAGTGTTTACCTCCAGAAACCAAAGTAATAGGTCATCACTTTCAAGGTTTTCTGAAAGTCCATTTAATCATTCACCAGAAATAATACAACCAAACAAGTAATGAACAACAGATTCTCAAAGCAAAAAGTAGGGAACAATTTACAAGTAAGAAAAATTGAGTAGGAAATATATGATCTAAATGCAGTTCAAAAATTACTAAAAAAATCTACCAGACACTTGTGTGCCAGTGTCTTGTGAGTAATGTGGAAACAGAGAAGGCATCAAGTTTGTGGAATAAACAGTTCTCATCAATACCATGACAAAATAACATTTATGGAGAGCAATGAAAGAGAGCTGGGGAATAGAGCAAGACTCCATGAATTGACGTAATCCATCATATTATGAAAACAGCATTAGAAGTGATTCATCTGTGTTGCATGATGGAGCTTATTAAAGTTTTCAGTTAATTCTCAGTGTTGTTATTTTGAACTGGGTTTCAAAAGGCATTAGTCAGTCAGCAAAAACCATGACTTTATTTTTAAAAATGGTCATGCTGTTAGACCCTCTTCATTTACTTGATACTTTTTGAGCAAAGAGTCCAGGGTGATGTATATTCGATATTCTCTCTTCAATCAATCATACAGGCAAGGTATTTATTTTTTAAGAAATCCGAGTTTGGGTTAATCTACTAATACAAGGTAAGATTTTTTTTTTTAACAAAATTCCTGATGTAACTGGGACAACAAGGAACTCTAGTTTTCCTCTGAAGATGTCAGCTTCAGTCCCATGTACATACGGAAATACATTAGTTACAGAAGATGTGGACACATTTACCAACTGTTTTGACATGATTTTTGCAAAAACTTCATTACTTTTGCTCCACGGATGATTACTGAGAAGCCACAGCTTTACCCAGTTATGTGACTGACAACCTCCTTTTTTGTAACTGAATGAGAAAGTTTGTCCCAATTTCATAGTTTGCAGAAAGCCAGTCATGCACGAAAAAAAAAAGGTATAAGTTTTAGCAAGGAATAAAGAGTGCCAGGAATACAATTATTTGTTATGGATAATCCCAGAACATCTGTTGCTCCCTCCCCATGGGTGGTCCAGCTCCAAAATATCCCCAGTTTTTGACCCTTTTTCTGTGCAGCCTAGATTAAGTAGTGTTGTACAGTATCTTGGTTAGTGCTGCTTTCTGTTTCCCATAGGCTAATACTGCTTTTCTGGGGGAACCATAAATTCTGGGTGAATCAGAGAAGCAAGTTTAAGTTAAAAAGAAAAACTGCAAGAGTACATAGGAATAAAAATACAGAACTTATTCTCCACAGCGAGTTTTGATTAATTTATGTTTACAGTTACAAATATGCTCTCTGCTTTTATCTGCCACTGTTTTCCCAGTGCTTTGTCCATAGAAATTTCTTTTCTTCCTGCTCTTAGCCAGAGTGATGGCGGTTCCTTGGGTCACAGTTAAACTGTTTGACTCCACAAGAGTAAGTGCAATACAATCTTTCAAATGGTCACTTATGGCGTTTCAGCATCACCTCTGCCTTTCGTCTGTGTCTGTCTTTTTCCTCCCCTTGTCTCCCCCCGCCCCTCTCTTCCACACTCACAGGCTAGAAGGGGACTCTTCTCACACAGCAGAGCACTAAAGCTCTCTCCAGATGCTCCAATTACATCACAACCTGTGGTTATCAATTCAGAAATGGGATGGAAGGACATTTCTTTGTAAGGAATGTTCCCAATATTAAGCTTTTATTAACGTGAGGTGGTTCTTTTCGAGTGCCTATGTCAAACTCAGTATTAAGAATGAGAACAGAACCTGAACTAACAAGCTACAAAACCCCTTGTTTGTGGACTATAGACTGCAATGCTATTCTGCTACAGGAATGGGCAACAAGAGAGGCCTCTCAGATCTCTCAAAATCTAAAGTGCCTAGTTGTAGATGTGTAGTGACTGATTATGCACTTATTTTCACCACAGATCTTCCTAACCCGCATGCATTCCTCAAACATGTCTTTGCCCCTGTGGTCACTTTTACCTTCTTCTGGCCCTCAAAGGTCAGTCAGTCCCTTCCTCCTGTCCGTCTCCATTTTCATCACTTTTCCCACAAAGAACAGACACAATAAATCAAGTGGGCACATCAGGCAGCTTTTGCAGTCAAGCAGGTTATCTGCCAGATAGAGAAGCCAGAGAGAAGTAGAGATGCTGAGAACAAATTAAGGCACTTGGCTTTACCAGACTTTGGCACACCCAGAGGAAATGTAAAGGGCACCAAAATGGCCAGACAGCTCCACATGGCACAGAGGTCACCACCATCTCCCCATGGCTTCCCGGTGTCCCACAGTGTACCGCTGAGCAAGTGGTTTTATGCCAGGACAGTCACCTTGGGACTGCAGCCCTGGGACTGTCACCTTGGGACCAAGAACATCTCCAAGGTCACCAGATATCAAAACAAGCTGCAAAAACACATTCAGGAAAAAAAATTGCACTTTGAAGAGAAAGGCTTCTTACACTACAGTGGAGCTTCTACTCTCCCATAAAGCATAGCTCCATAAGCTAATCAACAGCTAGGCTTTAAACAAGAATTCTAGGAAATCTATAAGTTTTCTAGTCATTGCTGCAGAAATAAAAAATTAAAAATCAAATTTCATTTTCTGATAAAATATTATGACTAAATTTGGGGGTTTATTAACTTGGAATAAAAAGAGCAATGTTTTTTCTGAAAAGTGCTAATTAAGTCTGGGTATGTGATCTAGGAAATACAGAGCTGTGTAACCTGATGGAAACAATAATTTTCAATTGTCAGGACACTTCTGCTTCTTTTCACCCCAGTTTAAAGTACATCTGGTTTCCACCTGCTCTATATAAAATTGGTTCCTCCCTTTTTCAAATGTGAGTATCATGCTCTCTGGTTTTGGCCGTGAGTCTCCCGTGGCATTTAACTCAAAAAAGTCAGCTCCACCTGGAATGTGGATGCAACAAGATGGGAAGGAGATGGGTGTTACAGGAAATTTATTCTATTCATGAAGTGACATTACAAACTTCAAAAGGGGAGTTTAGCTGGCACATGAATATACCAAGTCTCTCTGGTTCAAAATGTAAACTGCTTCAGTTTTAAGAAGTGGATTTATATTTTGACTACTGCCCTCTAAAAATTTGTTTTGGTTGGTGTTCTTAAACTTTCACAACCTCTGCACAAGTTTTTCAGTCTGTCTGACAGCATACATCCCATGGGATAGGAGATTTTCCAGGACAAAGTATGCTTTTTGTCTCCCTGACTATCTTCTAGAGGGTCTTCCATTTTCCACCAGCAGTGGCATTTACTGAAGATGATTTTGTTTTTGAGACGTGGTATGTAAAGATATCAATTTCATTTTAATTAACCCTCATAAAAGCTAAAATTATAGCAATTTTAAATTCAGAACTGAATTCAGAACTGCAGCTGGAACATGAGAATTTCTCCTTAGATGTAAGGAAAGGTTTATTTACCATTAGGATCATTGGACAATGGGACAGAAGTTGAGGGAGGCTGTGGCGTCCATCCTTACTGATACATGAAACTCAGTGTGAGATAAAGTGCTGAGCACCCTAAACTTTACGTAGGAGGAGAGAATTACAGACATCTAGAAGTGCCTTCCCACCTACATGTTTCTGTCATGTGATTTCCAGCATGACTTTTGTTCTATTAAGCAAAAATGTAACTACTGGGCAGACTGTGGTATGAAGATATAAAAGTCAAGAATTTTTGCTTGGTCCTTTTCTTCCACCTGTAGCAGAAAGATCTGCCCAGAGTCTGCAAAAGTCCCAGGTGGACAGGCACAGCACTTTAAAATATCAACCTGTAGATCCATCAGTGTACTTCAGTAACGAGACAGTCAGCATTGTAAGGCTCAAGAAATAAGACAGACACCTATCACATTCAGGACAACTCCTTGGCCCTATCCTAGAAATGAAGTTTTAATATTAGGTTCTTTCTGGGGAAAACAGGATGTAATTGTAACGCTAAAGAGGAAGCAGCTGTCCTCTGAGTATCATCCAATAATGTGGAAGCTCCTGGGAAGAATCTTTTTCTGCTTCACATCGTATGATTGGGCTGATTAGGGAAATCAGTATTTTCCCAAGGCAGCTGTGCTGATGCAACAACTGAAGTGGGCAAATTCCTGCTGTTTTCAAAATATAGCTTAATCCCTTATTCCCAGAAGCACTGGATAGTCCTAGAAAAATAGTTCATATAACAGAGGTGTGTGATGCAGCTTTACGGTGTTACAAATATAGATAAAGTGCTGCTACATCTTTGTGCAGATTGCACTCCAGGTGCTTTTACAAATCTCGGCTTTGATGATGACACATTGAGGAATTTTTTCAACGGACACTTCCTCATTTTATTTTTACTGTTCAGAGCATGATCTGTGCACACTAATCAGAGTCTGGCTTGAATAAAAATCATTTTCAAGGCTGTCCGTGCAGGCCCAACACCAGGCAAACTGGAATGAATTTAGTTTCCCAGAACCTGATGTAGTTATGCAGACTACAGGGTCTGCAGCTGGAGTGCAGCTCTGGCTGAGGAAGGGGCTGATACCATGAGGACACCCATCACCCAGCCACCCTCCCAGTCCTCACATTAGCCACATAGAGGGGGTACCAGGAGCCAGCCATAACTGACATGTCCAAGGCCAGGCAGGATGTCTGAAAACAAAACTGAACCCAGATACTTCAATTTTTAATACAGTATTGGACATATGTTTCTATTTCCTCAGACTCTCCACTCTTTAGCCATTGTGCATATTTGGCACATTTCAAACATGTGGTACTGCCACGGAGTGAATGAGACAGTGCTTTTTCCTGGAAAAGAAAAAATACCTCGTGATCCCTTCAGTAAAAACCATATTGTAAAGGTGTTGGATAAAAGGGTAGTGCAGTTAACTTGCAGGCTGAACAAAGACAATTTCCAGCATTGGAGTAATAGACCTGCCAAATTTCAAGTCTCCACTACCTTTTGCAGAGGTGCTAGAACAATTAAAAAAATCTTTAAACCTCTTACATAATGATAAAAGCGAAATATCACTTTTTCCTAAGCTATAAGCTATTCAACCTTCCCTAACTAAAATATGGAGAGAAAGTGGGATTTTATCTAGAAGCAGGCATGCAGCTCTGCAGCTAAAGCTTGGAGAAAAACTTAAAGTAATGATAAATAATTTAAAGTAATTGAATGATAGCAACAATTCATTGCATATTAAGCAAATGACCCAGATACAACATCTCAGAATGTTACAAATGTTTTCAAAGACCCACATCATGGGCATGAGCTGGTACCTCTACATTAGTATTTCACTTCTAGTTGGGACTATTTTTCAGAGGAGAGTTACTCCCAGTCACTGTGCTTTTGTACACACCCTAGAATAGTCTTGGCATGTATGAACTGGGTTTCTTGAGCTTGTTTTTGAAGATGTGCTGTAGGAGTGCACCTCATTTACTATAGCCAAGATTGGTCTTTTAGTCATTGGAAGCAGGCTGGAGTTAAATTAAAGATTTAAGAAATTAAGGAGCTTGGAACATGGATAGCTTGGATGTCAAGCTCTTGGCATCTGTTACTTCACTCTACACATCTACTTCTATTGGTCCTTACTTCTTGCTAGCTAGAAATAGAAAATACTGCTAATAGGTAATAAATGCATGATTATTGCTGATAAAGCTGCATACAGCATGATGGTATTATTTAAAATGTGTTTGGTACTATTTTAAAAACCCAAACAACCAAGTTCCCATTGTAGCAACGCTCCAAGTGGATGCAAAGGAATGATGAGTTTTCAATGAAGGAGGCAGGAAGAAGATGGGCCTGATTTGGTCATCCTCTGATGACTTGGTGTGAGCAGTCAGATTCTGAAGTCATCACTTACAGAAGAGAGTTTACTATGTAATTAGGCTGCTTCAAAGCATAGGAAATCTCTCAACAAGAGTAGGAATCGCAAACTGACTCTTCACGATCGTAATTCAAAAGCAAGAGCAGATGGAAAGTGTTGTCTAGAGACTTTGAACACAGTTTTCAGGATGCTCCCACCAGCATTTTCTGGCTGGAGTTGCACAACTGCTGATGCTGGATGTGGGGCACTATTCGATCACAGCACAACAGATGTGACTGACATCGGAAACAGGCAAACAGTCACATTTCTCTTGAAGTAACGAGAGTGAGAGTTTATGCATAAAGCCAGCTTTATGCTTTTATTTGGGTTGCACAAGGACATGGAACCTCTTTTCTGTGTAGTCCACTAATGCAAAGTTAACTCATCAAAAGTTACTGAACAAATTTGAACCAGCAAGTGAGTTTACACGGCATCAGCAATTTGCACTGTATGGCTGTGGTATCTTTGTTCCAGTGCTATAAGTAATGGATTTATTATACCATGACTCTTTGGAGAATTCAGACTATTCAGAAAAATGTGCTCTCCACTAAACCAGCGGAAATCTCTGATTCACATCTGCTGTAGCAAGAGGTTATGTATTTTACGGCATTATCGCCTTTCCTGCTGCCACCCGTGTTCCTCCACTGTCTGCTCCATGTTCTGCCAAGAGCAGGCACTGGTGGCACAGACAGCAGAAGAGGAGATGCTGCATCTCAGCCTCTTCCTCCCTGAGGGTGCATCCCCCTGTGAGGCTTGATGGGGTGGCAAAGACTCCCATGAGAGAGCTGAGGAGAGGCCAGGGGCAGCCAGGCACACACAAGGAGGAACCGCAGACGAACCACACTGCCACAGCTATGGGGGGCCACAGCCAGACAGCCAGAGGGAGGACTGCAAAACAGATATATCCTAGAAAACCACAGACTTTCTATGGACAATTCCCCCATGGACACACGATGAAGAATGCCGAGTAAATCACTGCAAATTATTGGTTCACTCAGATTTATGCCATCTCTGAAGCAGAAGGCAGGAGGGAGTATGGGACATTTTTGCTTTCTCCTTACATCAGATTTCAGGGTAGAGGAAGAGAAACTTGCTGACGAGATTTTATGTTTATTTGGTGAGAAGCAAATTGAAAGCACACAAAAAAACATAGGAAAAACAGCAAAAACAAAAATAAGGCAAAGTCAATCCAGCAGTTGCAACAGTATTTTTAGTCTGGAAAAATAAGTCCTGATACTCTCCAAGACTTTCATTGTTTCCACAGCTTGTCTATAAGTACACACACAAAAGAAAGACCCAACACCCTAAATAATGGGCCACCACCTAATATATGAGCATAACTGTTCCCTCATCCTGAGATTTGCTCAGAATTAGCTGAGTCCTGTAATTCAGTATCATCTGCATGGATGCCATTCCTCTACCTGGCCCAGCCAAGGGCTGTCTCTGCTCAGCACGGCTGTGTGAGCATCTCTTCAGTCCTGAGATGCATGAGTGGTGCCTCTTTTTTGGGTTTTTTGGGGGGATTTTTGGGTCATATGACTCTTCTGGTCAGTTAACAACTGCTGTTATAAAAAGAACAGTTTTATTTCCATTGTTACGGCAATCTCACATCAATAATTAATTGCAGGAGGAACTATATGTTAATGACTCCATAAAAGCCATTCCATACTATGGCAGCAAGGCAAATTTTATGAAAGGCTGCTGAAATGTTGTGGAATACATTCAAAGAAGTACTTTAATTTACTAGGGAATGCAAGTGCCATTTTAAATGCACAGAAAATGCTTAACTGAATGTTTATTATTAATTAGAATGGACCTAATGATTAACTTCTATAAAGTTATTAAACTGCTCAGAGGCAAGCAGAATTACTTACAAATTCTCAAATGCACTTTCCTCTTGCCCTCCTTGCTGTGACTGAAACTAAATATTTATATCACATTTGGGGCCTCTTCTTGGCCCAGTGTGTTATTTCTGTCATTGTTATGTTTCTCTTTTGGGGTGGGTCAGTCGGTGCTGCAGAAGATAGCTGGTAGATCCAAAATCCAGGTGGTGCAGTCAAATATCATACACAAAGAATCGAAGCTAACCCAAGCAATGAAATTAGCTGAAAAATATAGCCAGTTCCTGATGATTAAAGTGGGATTTATACCATTAGCTCTCTGCTTGGCCTCCCTGGGTCTGAGAAAAAGTTAAAAGAGGAAGGACTGAAGGTGTAACACCATGTAATAAAAATTGTCATAAAAGCATTTCCTCCACAGGAAGCCCTGAATTTCTGTGTCAACAGAAGTAAGCAAATACATATTGTCCTATCACTTAGTTCTGCAATTTGGCACTTCTGTTTGATGATTTAAAAGATCTTGGGACATCAGGTGAAAAATTTGCCCTTTTCCAAGTGGAAGGGTTGTGGATAATAATTTCAAAAACATCTCACTGCTTCAAAAAATCTTAGAAATTATAAACAATGCTTGCAAACACAAACTGAGTTTTACTTAGGGGCAGCAAAATGTCTCTGAGCATTAAGGGAATGACATTCAAAGTACAGCCTTGAAACAAGAGTATGGGAATGGGGGAAAACATTGAAAAGAGAGAGAATAATGACCCAGCAACACTGAAAGTGAAGATGATGAATAAATTATAGCACAGGAAAGGCAAATACAATCCCTAAGCACTGAAAATGAGGAACTTCTGACAATTTTATGCTCACTGTTTTTAGGGGTCAGAGTGGAAAGCAGTTGCCACAATGGGGAAAAATTGTTAGTAATAAAGTATAGGCTTAAAATGCTTATTCACTGTACACATCTGCATATCTTACTACGGGAAACCAAGATACCGTGAGGGGAAGAGAAGGGGCAGACACTGCTCTCTTCTCTGTGGTGCCCAGTGACAGGACCTGAGGGCATGGCCTGAAGTTGTGTCAGGGAAGGTTTAGGCTGGATATCAGGAAAAGCTTCTTCACCCAGAGGGTGTTTGGGCACTGGCACAGGCTCCCCAGGGAAGTGGTCACAACACCAAGCCTGGAAGAGCTCAAGAAGTGTTCGGACAATGCTCTCAGGCACATGGTGTAACTCTTGGGTCAGGGCGTTCAGGGCCAGGAGTTGGACTTTGAGGATTGTTGTGAGACCCTTCCAACTCAGAATATTCTGTGGTTCTGCAATTTAAAAAAGAACAGAGCATCGGATATTGGAAACCCAAACTTGGCTGCATGTTTAATCTGCAAATCTTGACCTTTCCTGGAAAAATGTTTTTCCAAGAGCTACTTAGGTCGCTGGCACAGGGAAGACCCAATCCACTCTGAAGGTTATGGAATCTTCGTGCCTTTAAGACCAGGCTGGAGAAGCATCCCCTGAGACTGATGTTGGAGTAGCTGATCTGACAATCAGAAGGGAAGCAGAATAACGAAGATATAATTGGTTCTCTCCAACTGGATTTTCTTTATGCTACGTAGTGGTTTTAATTTGAAGTCATGCAAGTTTAAAAAAAAAAAAGGCATCTAATGCAACATTTCATGACCTCTACTACTTGATGACTGAAATATTCATAATTGATACCTCAAAGCTATTACTTTTTGTTGCTTCCACGTGCTGAAAAGCTGCTTCATATTGCAACAAAACTCAAATTACATGTTTTCCAGTAAAGCAAAAACCCAGTTTCAGCCTGTTTCAGAGGGAAGTGGGGGGTGGTTGGCCGCCCCCCGTGTTTTGCTGCGGGCTATCCCGCGGAATGGAGGGGGCGGGCGCTGGGACACAGCTCCGCGGAAGAGGGGCTCGCCAGCTCCCCGCTCCCAAACCAGAAAGAGGATGCGGGCCCGGGAAGGGAAATTGCGTTTTCCATTGCTCTGCCGCAGCTGGGTTTAGCCGGGCAGCTGTTGCCATCTAATGGTGTAGGGCCGGCAGTAGCGCATCCGGCGGGGATGGAAACCGAAGCGCTCCCGGGCAGGGCTGAACCGCGGAGATTCCGCCTTGCTTCTCTAAGGAATCTGATCTGATGTGGAAGCCACGGAAAGACCTGGGAGACCTTCATTAGGTTCAAATAATATATTTTAATAGAGCAACGCTCCCCTGCATGTGGTTGTACCCGTCAGATTGGACAACCTTATAGCTCACCGCGTACGCCGTGGGCAGCGACAGGCTCAGGGAAGGGCTGCAGGAACGCGGTAGTTTAGGGACTCTCACACTCAGAGGTGGCATCCGGCGAACTCAATCAGGCCTCTGGAGAGGACAAAGTGCTTCTAAAGTTACACTTATGAGTGTGAAGCTCTACGCGGTTTTTACTGGGGGATTTTTATTTCCAGCTAAGCTCCTCTTGGCAAAACCAAACCAAACCAACCAAAGAAAAGACCCCAAAACCCTCCTACAAAACCAAACAAACAAATAACAGAATATAGTAACAAAAGACACCTACAAAATCCAAAAGTCTGACTCTCTTGGTCGCTCTCTGGGAAGTGACAAAGATCACATTAATAATACTGTTATTTAAAGCTCAGAAGAATCATTAAATCTATCAGAAGCTGAAGAACTTCAAACTCTGATAAGAATATTAAATGAGATCAATTTTCAAGACATACGGGCCAAACAGAAGACAAAGAGATCCTTTTGCTGATGTTTGGCATTTCTTCTAGAAACCAAAATCCATTCTTGGCCTTGTCAGGCAAAACACAGAACTGTATCAAAACTGTAAGGGGAGAGGTTAGAAAAACAACATAAACATGCAGACTCACCAGCATATTCGCTCCAGATTTATATCTTGATTTATAGATTTATATCTATTTATAGACTTATATCTAGTATTTTAAATTTTTTTTCTTATTGCAGCAGTTATCATGGGAGTCAGATTAAGAACAGTCTCCCAAGCATGGATGAGCTGGGAATGACCCAGGAACATCCAGCCTGTCACTACAACCCCCCACGTGTGCATGCGGTGAATGCAGCCTCTCTGCGTGGCAGGTACAGAGTCTCTGCAGCTTGTTGCTACAGAAGGCCGTGCTGGTAGATGTGGTTGCTATCTAAATACCATTAAATCTCCTGCAGACCCAAGAGCTGATGTCTCTTGTCCTCTGGGTCACTGCCAGGAACCCCAGCCAGACCACCTGGCCACGTGTGCCTTGGTGCCTGCATGCCGGCCGGATTAGGTGAACACGCACAACTTGGATCTGGTGAGTGTGAGGGTGACAGAGTGTGAGTGAGTGAAAACAGTTTGGGTTTAGGTCAGATTCCCCCTTCCCGATTGCAAAGGCTCGTGGTTCAGCTTTCCTATTGCTACTGCAACCCTGCAATATTAATTCCTCCAGGGTTAGCCTAACTGAGCCCACACCCTGAATGGTAAGAAGGGAAGTTTCTTTGGTACTTCTCATCTTTAGATGCTACTCATGGGTGAGATACCTGCTCACTATGAAAGCAGTACAATGAAAAGTATTGTATAACAATTCACCAAGAACGAGCCCTTAGCTCAGAGAGGGGTGAAGCTCCAAAAACAGGTAATAACTGGATTGCTTTCTATCCAACCAGCTTGCTGGGCCTTTGGCTATCAACAGAAGCATCTCTGTCCCATGCAAACACAGAAGAAAAAAGAATCTGTTATTTGATTGATTGTTGCTTCCAGGAATTCAATTACTCCTTGATTTAAATTTAAAATTCTAGGTAAATTTCAAGGCAAAATTGTAGGCAATGCAAACTCACATGTAAGAACTGCCAGATGATCTATAGAGAACCAAAGCTGAATATAAATGAAAATTCTTCAATGTCCTGTAGTTTTCCACAGTAATGCTGGAATTTGTTAGGATTATGCAAGACACTGGCAGCGCATAGCATACAGCATTTTCACTGAGTAACTCTAAACTTGGGGTGCCAAGCGCTTGGTGTATTATCCTGAGCAATGAGTGCCAAGTCACGCCAGCCAGTGGCTCCAGCAAGGTATTGCCAGGATTCCGCCACCGCACACATCCTGTGGGACCTGGAAAAGTGCAAACACGCGGGGAAAACTCCAGGGCTCTATTATTATATTGAGATTATCAATACAGTCGTATTCCAAGAAAAATCCTTTCTTTTGGATTTCATGTTTGAGCCCTTCTGTCTCTGAGATTGATCGGTCCAGAGAAAGCTGCAGCTGGACTGTACCTCCCCCCTCAGCTTGTGGCCACCAACAACAGTGGAACCAACTTTGGGAATGTAGTAGTATTGGGTGATGGCAGGGAAGAAGTAGTAGGGAAGAGCATTGCACAATGCTTGTGCAGTCACCCTCCTTGGCCTGTGTGCACCACTGGCAGGAATGCAGTGAGGGAAGCTGTCCAGGAATGGTGACTCGGTAACCTCCCTGGGGTCAACAAAGCCCCAAAATTCCTTAAAAAACTGGATCTGGAAATCTAGGATCCTTCCACTGTTCGTTTCAAAAGCCAGTACATCAAGATATGTAACAACCTGTACTTTCATTTGTGTTTCCTCTTTTCTGTAAATCTCTGAGGGAAAGCTGTATCAGCAAACCCACATAACAATGCTACACATACAAATATATAAACTGTAAGATGTCTGCATGTTTTGTTTCGGGCTTTTTGCAAATCAGGAATCCTATGAAACCACCTCAGCTGCTTGAGATCATAGGCTCATTGTGACAAATACCGCGTCCTCTGAGTGACCTGGGATGTTTGTTTTGGTTGGCTAGATGACAACACATGGGAGACAGGGAATACTAACCACATTGTACGATTTGGTCCAACTATAAAGTTCTCTTTTCCTTCTCTTCGGGAGAAGCAGAAAAGGTTTTTAGAACTCTCACTTTATGGCAAAGACCCGCTGAGTTCAAACAGAAAAGGCAACATAAATTCAGTGAGATGACTCTCTTTTATCCAGACCACTGGTATACTTGAAATAGTGTAAAGGGAATAAAATATGTAAAGAACATACAGTGTTTTGAAGAAAATTATCTTTTAGCCCATTTTAAAACGTTTTTCATTAAATGTCATCATGTTGGGGTTGTTTTTGTTTTGGTTTTGGGGTTTTTTTTTTGTGTTTCTTCCCTATCTTGAATTACACCTTTGATAATAACCCCTGCTGGGTATAGCTCTTTTTCATGCAATAACCTAAGATGGAATTTATTCTAAAATGACATCCATGGATGTTATATCCCCATTGCTATTATTTCATAATTTACTCTTATCTAATCTGAAAGGTATAAAAAATTAATCTTGCTGAAGCCTATTCAGTTGTGCTCAATATATATTCTTTTGTACTCTAAACAGCATTCCACTTGCATAAAAAGCACAGTGTCTGTCTCTCATCTTTATCTGTTTGTCTGGTTCAGTTCTATATGTTGAGACATTTACTGAATCTTTCTTCTGAAAATTTCTAGCTCTAGATAATGTGATCTGCCCATGGGATTATTTTTATATTACAAAAGCAGTCAAAACATGCTAGGTATTTCTCCAAATGAGTCACAGTGATGATTTCTGTCACCAAAGCCTACAGGTTTGGGAAAGTTAATTTAATGTCCAAAATGCAAGGCACACTTGACAAACGGGACACACCCATCACATAAGAGGATCTCCTTGCATTTACAACTTCAGGACCATTTTATCCACTCCTGTCAGCACATTAATCCGCTAGATAGTCATCAGAAATCCAAACCCAAACCCTAACCCCAAATCCTCATCAAATATATTTTAAGCTGAATGCATGAAGTGGTGAGGGTAGGCACAAGTCAGAGAACTTCAGACAGAAGCTTTGTAGGATCAGAGACCATTTGCTGATTTGGTAGCTCTGTGATCTTCTGGGCTACATCAAACCATGTTCTCCACAGGATAATACTGTAGCAGCTTGCCTTAAAACATGGCTTAAAAATGCTTCTTTTGTTCTTAATGACAGGAGAAAACAGAGGGGGAGAGGGGAGATAACACAGCCTGAGGCAGAACTACTTTTTCTGCTCAGAGTGTAGCGAGTGCTCCCTGCTTTCAGGTTGGTGAAAAAGGGATAAAAACTGATAAATCAGAATTGTTCTCCTGACAGACTCTTCTTGACTTTGACAAAAAGATGGCAAGTTGCATTAGAAATAAGTTCCAAAATACCATTCCCACTCCCCTTCCCTCCCAGAGAATGACTGGAATAACATAACATATTACCCCAGTGATTTGAAGGTTAATAACTGTAATAATTTTTCATCCATGCTAATAAATAGGCTGTCTGTATTTAAGTTAACAAAGTACATGCAGTAATAGTTTTGATTTAACAATGTTATTTCTTAGGAGCATGAACCTTAGCTTTAAAGCTTTTTAAATTTTGCCTTGCAAATGACCCAGGGAAAGAAATAAATTGGTTTTTACCTGTCTACAAAAAAAAACCAAAAAAAATCTGTCCTTAGAATAACTTTTGATGCTGTATTAAATAAATTAAAATAGATTTTAGGGAAATTGTTATATTGGAAATGAGTAGGTGAGTGAAATCCTACTTTTAAATAGCAATTAGCCATTTTTCACTCTTAAAAATATAGAAATGCACCAGCATCTACACAAGTCCAGTTTTCTACAAAAGTTATTGTTTTGGACAAAGGACTGCATTATTATAATCTGAAAGGTGTCACAAACCCTTTTGAAGGACTAAATTAGAATTCAAAGGCTCTTGCAAGTGAGGGAAATAGTCTAAAATCTGAAGGCAACTCGTGGTGGATTACGGATTAAACGTGAGTCAGCAATATGAGGCTACTGCAAGCTGAGAAAAGTTATATGCAACATATGGAATGTGATTATTGTAGTGTCCTCTCTGCTGGTTAGCCCTGAGCTGCTGTTTTTGGCACTCCAGTCGAAAGAGATGGAAATAACTTTCCGTCTTGGGTGGTTTGTAGGGGAGCCTTACCTCGGTTTGGGGTAAGGACCCCAAGAAGAACAGCAATATAGGGAGGGTTTAAAGTGCATATAAATGAGATGGAAAAGCTGAAGGCTCCCTACCATGTCCCTTCTAAAAGAGGAAATGGAAAGGTTGTAAACTGACAGCTTTCCAGTGAAGAATACAACATGCCTGGCTGTTTCTCCTGACCACAGTGAGGGAAAAAAAAAATCTTAATTTAATCAAAATCTATTCAAATTAGCCATTAGAAAAAGCAGTCTGTCTACAAAAATACTGGAGAGCATGAGAGGGCATGGATTTTCCCATTTTAAAATGTTTTCAATAGATATTAAACCATCACTGACAGATCTCTGTCCTTGTAAGTTTGAATTCATCCTTCTGCAGAAGCTTAGACCAGATGACCTCTAGAGGTCCCTTCCAGTTCTTCATCTCTAGGAAGCTATGGGGAGCTCTGAGCTAGCAGGCAAAGGAAACTGCAAAAGCTACTGAGGAACAGCTCACTTGGTTGAGATATTTTTTCATCCCTGTCACTGGCACACATCCATATTTTGAATTTATTTGATGCTGAATTGCATCCAAAGAAGTGTCTACACATAGCTACAAATATGTTTTGCAAGCCAAAATAATTGTTTCTTTTAATATGAATCATCTTGAAGAGCATTTTATTATTATAAATGAGAAAGTTTCTAAAAATATATTATGCCCTATTTGGCATGGTATTATAAAAATACCATTGTATGAGATTTGAAAATGTCCCCTCCCTGCCAAGTCTTATCCAAGTTGACTGGTGTATCTGAGGGCAGAATTTGGCCTACTGTAATTAAATCCAAATGTTGCTTCAGAGTTTAACTAGTACAAGACTTTGCTTTTTGGTGTACAGACGGTGGAAATTTTTTTAGTCTTTTTTTTTCAGTGTCTGTGGGCTGCAACAGGCCTTCCATAGGTTTTAATCATGTGATGAACACCATTCAAAGAAACGTGTCTGCCCAGCATGAGAGAATAATCATGGGTTAGTGGATTAGAAAGGTAGACTTTATAGCTAGAAGTGAGCTTTCCCTTTCTAGTTCCTGCTCTCTGTGTTTATAAGAGCAGACCCTGATGGCAGCTGATAGAGAAATACACCTGAAATGTGTTGGTAATGCCTAATATGAATTCTGAATCCACCAGTACTTAGACATATCTTGTCTGTCACTCTAAGAGGAACTGCTGATCTTAAAGTAGCCCACTGTCAGTGGAACACACAAGGCTGGGTTCTCCATCTCTTAAATTAATTTTGTGAGTCTTACAGATTGAAAATGGAATTTTCTTTGGGAAATTTATCCCTTGCTGTTGTAAAACTTACTGGTGCAACACTGGTGGAAGGCTGGCATGGGATATCACTCCATCTTAGCCAGAAAGAGATTTTTTTAATCAGCATTACAAAAAAGGAAATAGGTGGAGTAAGAAGACGAGGACAGGGAAGAGAAAGATTTGCGAAGGTAATGATAGGTAGGTATGATAGGTAACGAAAAGGTGAAAGAGTGGAGCTCCACTGTGTTACATTTCTCATTTTCGACTAGTTTGAAATGCCCCAAAGCATCTGTGCCATTCTAAGTTAAAGAATAACACAGTAATTTAGAATAAGGGATATATTTCCCATTGAATGACTTTGTGCCTCAAAAGGAGCTGCGTCTTAAGGATTTAATAGGGTGAACTTGCACTGAGTACAAAGAAAAGGGCAGACCCCTTCTATTGTATTGTATTTGCTTGTTCCATCAGTAGGGTTGAATCTGATGAGTGAATGAGGAAATGATCCCTAGGGACCGTAAGACTTCTCATCAGAAATTATATCTGCACATCTGCTTGGCACAGTTTGCCCATGGGGCTTTGTTATTGCCCTTATTGGGGAGTTTTCCACAACCCTGTGGAGAATAAGAATAGGGTTGGTGCTGGTTGCCTAAAAGTACACGCCCAGCAATGCCATGGTTTGGGCTTGGCTCAAAAGAATAAGTTTTTATGGGGCTGACTTCTGAGAACTGTGTGTTTATGGTTGGAAAAGTGTATCTGGAGCATTTCTTTTTTTCACGGGGTACAGCTGTTGGAAGCCATCTGGTCCAGGACAGACCTCTCTTTTGCTGGCTTACAAAACCTCGTTCCTCAGTATCCAGGATGGGTAGCACATCAGGTAGAAGACTGTGGCATAAAAGCTGTAAAAATTATATCACCTTGTCCACTGTGAGCTAGAACTTTTTAGAAGGAATATTATAGGAATTGTTCTTTAAGCTAAAAATTTGTTCTGGGTTACAGTGTATTCTATTACCATTCTCATGAGCTGTTAAGACCAGGTGGGGCAGTGCTCCCTGCCTCCTCTCTCTGCACTATCTCCTGTTAATGGGCTCATCCAGGCCTTGCCTCATGACTCACCATCCCAGTGTGAGATGCTCCACCCAGAGGGAAGGAGCCAAGCATTCCCACCTGGATATAGTCTGGGGGTTTGGAACAGCACATGGGAGCTTTTCTTCCACTGGATTCCCAGAGGACAAGAGCTACACAGCCACCACTGGACTTCCCGAGGAGGACCAGACCTTTTCCTACAAGATCACTGTTTTCAGCTGAACCACTTCCAAGAGAACTGCAGCTATCACCTGATCGGACTGCTACCACCACCCTGTCCAGCAGGGTGTCAGGTCGTACCCTGACTCTGTCAGGTTAAACCAGTGTTTCTGTATTATTGCTTTGTTATTTATATATATATTACTAAAAGAATTGTTATTCCTATTCCCCATATCTTTGCCTGAAAGCCCCTTAATTTCAAAATTATAACAATGCAGAGGGAAGGGGGGTTCCATTCCAAGGGAGGCTCCTGCCTTCCTTAGCATACACCTGTCTTTCAGACCAAGACAAAATTAGATTCTGCTTTCAAAACAGGTGTCAATTTAGCATTCAAGTGAGAAGCAAAATAATTGTGAATATACTGTAACTGTGAAGACAATTGAACTCACATGCTAAATGATAGAGACTATCTACAAAATTTACTATACTACATGCCACTTTTCAAAACGGATTTATAACTTTATCATAATTTGATTTCATAGCTTGGAAAAATGTCTTCACAAATTAATTAGTATGTTATTCACCTTGTATACTGCCCAAAATGTTAACCTTGTTATATCTGTGTCCTGGTTTGGACAGGTGTCTACTAAGGAAGGCAGGAGTCCCCCTCCCACCCCGGAATGGAAAAATGTAACCCCCTTCCTCCCGAACTATTATAATTTTGAAATTGAGGGGCTTTCAGGCAAATATATGAGAAATAGGAATAACAGGTCTTTA
>VYZQ01061843.1:0-30487 GCA_013400655.1 Mystacornis crossleyi | reverse complement strand
TGGAATGGAATGGAATGGAATGGAATGGAATGGAATGGAATAGAATAGAATAGAATAGAATAGAATAGAACAGAATAGAATAGAATAGAATGTTTCAACTGGAAGGAACTTACAATGATCACCAGCACCACTGCAAAATATGAGCAAATCCAAAGGCAGCTATTCAAACTGTTTGCCTTTTCATGGATCATCTCTATGTTTCAGAAAAAGCCCAGATCATAAAACATAATTAAAATTTTGCCTGTTTTAATACTCTTTATTAGAAATATTTAAATAGACATAGCAGAACTAAGATAGCTGGCCTGGGATTTTATTAGATGTACCCATTCATGATGGAGTGAATGAAAAAATTTAAATTACTTTTTATGTTTCTATTTGTATTATTTATGAAAAGATCAAGTCTTCAGTCAGAAAAATTCTTCCAAAGGAACTAACGGGCAAAACTTGACAGGTAAAAAAATGGTTGCGTGGGAAAGAATTGAGCAACTCACACTAACAGACTATTAAATCCTTAAAGATAAACAGAGACTGATATCAGAAACTGATAAGAGACTCTGACAAATATAGCAGTACTCAAGCAATTCAAAAGAATTCCTGAATTCCCTGGCTATATGTAAAAGGATATGCTAGGCAATGTAGGGTGTCCATATTCCATACACTGAATTAGGAGTGCTGCAAGATTGAAGGGGAGGGGAAGTGGAGGAGGATAAGAAGGTTCAGCAGTAGATTATATTAAGACTTGGAAAGATGCCTCTTCTAAGCCATATTAAATACAGAAAAGGTCAACATTTTTGGCATTCAGGCCAAATCTAAATGAGAAGGTTTCAGCACTGCACAACCCCTGTAATAAGCTGCTCTTTAGCAGCTAGAAAAGATGTTATCAGTGGAGGCAAGAATGCAGAGGAATGTTCTTGGAAGCTGAAGGCAGACAAAAGAAAGGAATATAATATTACTTTATATTTTCTTTTCTGAGGTCAAAAAGATCTATCAAATACGCAAATTTTGTATAATAGGTGCCCAAACAGAAGATTTTATTCTGAAGGGAAAGAAAAATAAAAGATATCCCTCGAAATAGCTCATCAGTCCATCAGCACTATTTCTCTCTTGACCTTTTAGTCAGGATGCCCATGACGTGCAGTATTAGTTGGTATAAATACAAGACTGGCCATGTGATATACAGATATGATAGTCTAGTCATAGTAAATGGAGAAGTGGAAAGAACACACAGAAGAGTAGGACAAAATTAACTAAGCCTCACAGACTTACCCTTCTGTGTATCCTTAAATGAAAATCTTATCTTTAAATGGCTCCCTTTTGCAAGTCTGGAGATACAAGGCAAAGGTAATGCTGTCGGCCTGTACCCTTTAGCAGGGCATGTGGAAATGTCCTGGTTCAAAATAACTAGCTAAGGTCCACGGAAAGAAGCAGCAATCATTAGATGTGCTGTACTAAGATAATAATCATCCTAATCAGAGAGAAAAAAAAGTATTTTTATATTTTCTAGTTAACACAAAAGTGGCCCAGAGTCTGGAATTATATTTCAGCCACTGCCCTTAATGGACTGCATAGTAGGTTATAACAGCTAAACCTTCGCTTCTATTTTATTGCCTCAGTCACAAGGTTTTAAGCTCTATTTATACAAGTGGTTTGAGTTATAAAACACACATTATTACTTAAAAGTAATTGAAAATAGCCTCCCAGACAAACAGAGATCTGGCCACCTGAACTGTAAGTTTGCTTAGGAAAGCTATAATTTGATAGGTGTGCGACAAATGGTAGATATCCGGCACTAATTCTTCTGCATGTCATTCGATACAAAGATGTAAGGAAAACAGTAGCAGAAGTATACACAGTTATTTCGAGTTTAAGTCACTAGGAAAATTATTGGGAAATTGCAAATGTCTCCCATTAACTTTTTAACTTTATTAGTATGTTTTCAATTTAGCTGACAAGCTCCTCCTTTGCAGGTCCTCCAGGAATGTGTAGAAAAATAAAGTACTTGATAAAATGTTTCCATGCAGAATTTGGTTTCAGCTATGCAGTAAAATGTACACACTTAGGCTTTTTCCTCTTGAGGCTTGGTGGAAACAGGAAACGTTAGAGAAAAGGTGCTTTGCTTGTCGCAAGATAGGCTTTTTTAGTAATGCACCTTACATACACCTAAAGAGAAGCAAGTATGGAAACTAAAAGCTGCAAGAAGAAAGAAAAATAATCATATTCAAAGAGGTAAAGAAATTTCTGTGTCTCCTACTGACAAAAGATTCAGGACTTAATCCTACTGCAGTTGAAGTCAAAGTAAATTATTTAAATCAAATTGGACCTCCTTCTAACAGAGGAATAGGGCAAGTACATCTGGAGTTACTTGAATAAAAGCTATTCCAAAAGGAATTTTCTGCGGCTACAGAGGATCATGGCCAATTTTAAGCTGTTTCTGGTAAGCCTGGGTAAAACTTTCAAAATCAAATGAGTGTCCTTGAAGTCTCACTCCTTGAAGAGACTTAGGCACTTCAGAAACTTTTACTCCATGCTTCTTTCCAAACCACTTTTGTGTGTTTGCCTCCAACATATGCCCTTTAAATTGATGCCATGAGTGCACTTTGTACTGGAATGCAGCCGACAGTATAAATAGCTGCTCTGCTTAATTACAAAAGGAATATTGTTTTCTTCCAGAGTCCTTGCATCATCAGTATAAAAATCTTGTTTCATTAAATTTCAAAATCTGAACTTTAACTGTTCATTTAAATACTTCCAGATATGTATTCTAGCAGAAGTAATATGAATTTAAGATAAACATCAAAAAACAGTATTTGTGTTTTCTTTGCTGCAGGAAGTGGCTTTCAGTAGAAACTGAGATAATAGATCTAAATCCCCATAATCAGCACAGCTGCATGTCGTGCT
The DNA here is from genome assembly GCA_013400655.1 of Mystacornis crossleyi. Classification (NCBI taxonomy): domain Eukaryota; kingdom Metazoa; phylum Chordata; class Aves; order Passeriformes; family Timaliidae; genus Mystacornis; species Mystacornis crossleyi. The sequence continues at coordinate 27,589 of VYZQ01061843.1, read as the reverse complement.
AGCAATTGTTTTAAGTGGAACGTCCCTTCAACTCCAAAGAAAAAGCCTGCTTTCAAATTTTAGTCGCTGTATTGCCCTCCCCCAGTTAATATTGCAGACCATAAGCACTGCTTGAGCTGTGCTAGAGGTGACCAGCTGCTTAGAGCAGCTTGGAAGGGAAATGCAGTTGTTGCTACTTTACAGAGTAGCAGAGAGTAGCAGACTCTTTGCAGAGAGTCAGAGAACGAGCTATATCCTTTTCTGCTCTCCATCAGATCATACTGAACACCACAGAGTTGACTTTTCTTATTTCCTTAACTCATTCTCTGCATAATAGAATTTTGTGTGTATGTGCACACAGCCCACAAGCGCCTAAAACCTAATTAAGATGCTTTCACTGGTAAAAATAAACATTTTAGGTTTTGACCATTCTAAGCATTTCTCAGTCTACAGGATGAGTTGAAACTTGAGCAGGGTTTGCCTGAGCAACCACAGTCAGCACTAACATCAACATTATTCTTTCCTGTGGAAGGAGATAAACACGGTATCCTCATCCCAGTACTATCAAGTGGATCTGGGAGTGACAGCCTGTTGCTCAGAGCTTTTCCTGGGTTGAAGCCTCTGTTCTGTTTGGAAGTGTTCAGGCATGGCTCCAGCTGGCTAAAGTGACAGCGTTGCCTGAGTCAGGGCTGCCAGAGTGTCCTTGTTTGTGGGACTGCAGCCACCAGCCCTTGCCAGCCCGTGCCCACAGCAGGCAGATGACTGTGGTCTTCAGGACCACCAACGGGGGCTTGGCAACAACAGCACTGTTGCAACGCGTGCCACACGCTGCTTTTAATTAGTCACAGGCAGACTTCTTCAAATAGAATGGGGTGAACGTTTCTCTCTTGGAAAAAATGCTGAAAGGTTTAAAATTTCAAAAACTCTTTGGAGCCTCACTGAACTTCGGCAGATCAGACGTTCAAAAGGTGTGGTTTTCCTTCAGCATTGCAAATGTCTGAGACAAGGACGCACTGAAGTTTGATTTCCAGACCAATTATTTCCCAATAAGGATCTGAATGTCTAATTTGAACAAACTTTTTTAGGTTTTTAAAGTTTGCCCGCTCATCCCTCAGCAGCTCTACTCTTCAAATCTCCTTGGTTATTTAATCCAGTGGCATTCTGAAGTCATGCTGGCAAAGCAGAACAGTGTGGATTAGTTGCCACAGGGTGATCAAAACTGTGCTGAGCATGAAGGAACACACACCAGAACCACATTATCTGTTTGGGGTATTCTGTGTCTGAAATCCAAATGTGTCATGTTGCTCAGTCTCCTATCATCAGTACCTAATTTTTAAAAAGACCTAAATGGTCTGGGAAGCTCTGAACAGCAGAGCTGGGTTCACACCATGCTATGCTACCAGCACGTGGGGACAAGGGCAGCCAGGGTGAGTGCAACTGCAACTCTGGAGCTGAGGTTATTCAGCAAGTTCTAGGTCTTCTTCACTGCTGAAAAGAGAGCACAGTTTGGATCCTCTGGAGATTAGGACTCTTCAGATATTGTATCTGAGATATCAATATGGGTTCTCGTTGTAGTCAATAGAGGAAAATATTTACTTTATACTACTACTTCATCGGGGTATTAACCATACCCTCAGAGTGCTTCTTCTTCTGTATTGTCTATAAAGTCCATGATTAGTTCACATGCTGACAAGAAAAGCATTTTCTTTCAAAAATAGTATTTTCCTAAAAGAAATTTTTTTTAGAATAGACTAGAAGAAGAAATGGGAAGCAGTAATGTGAAGTTATGAATGAGGAATACACCCTTTATGCGTGATCTATTGAGAATGCTCCACTGAGGAGACTGGGATGACCAGCTCAGATATTGACACCCATAGTGAAGATATTATCTTTAGCTAGATTAGTCTGTTCCATTTTGGCCGCATTCACCACTTTTCCTCATCAACCACCATCCTCACAGCTCCTTCTTCCAGCTTTTTTTTCCCAGCTCAAAACTCCACCTCCTGCTTAGGAAGCACAGATTACATATGCACATTACACACCTGCTATTGTTGTCAAAACCTCTTCCTTTCAGATTTATATCTCTGATGATCTCTGAATTTCACAAAAGCTCTCCAAGACTTCATCTTTTATCAGTCTCTTCCCCATGGAGTGCCATTTCATGTAACATTTTGGACCACTTTGGACTGTCATTACTGAGCATTTTCAGCTATTCAAAATCTTACTCACACACTCACTGGGACAATTCACTTCTATTTTTTTATCAGCTCTCCAAGTATTGAACCACAGTTGTATTCAAACTGATGCTTTTGCAAGGCTGCCACCAAGAATTGCATCATATAAGTTTTGGTGCCTAAGGAAAGATATTCACATAGGAAAAAAATCTAATTTCTAGGCTTATGACTAGAGGCAGTTTTATTGCTACCTGTGGTGCCTGGAGCTAGAAGAGATGTATTTGAGCCTTTGAGTCCTCCTAGATGAAATGTTCTATGCATAAATATATAATCAAACAGGAAAATATGAGCTCTGACAGGAAAAAAAAGTAAAATAAGTCTCGTTCCTTTTGCTAACAGACAGTACTCATTTTCGTTCATGGTTCCTCTCAGCTCAGGGAATGGACTCAACCAGGTAGGAATGGGGAACAGAAGGGGCACTTTGGGTAGCACTGTCTATCTCAGGATGAGTCAAGAGATGAAAAGGAACATCAGCAGTGTGACAGGGCATCCTGGGCCTCAGACCCTACCACAGCAGTTACAGGATGCACTTTTTGTTTAAGGAAAGGTACTGCTTTTAGTGGAGTGAGGGGGATAACTGACTCCTCCCCAAAACAAAAATAGAAGGTCAATGACCAGAGCTAATACAGCCTTTCTGTCTGTAAGGTACCTGTCAAAATGGAGAAATAAGGAATGATGCTGCTTATATGTGTGCCATTGTGTCAAATGACTTCTCATACCACCCTCATAAGATGCATTACAAAAGGCTGTTGAGTAGCTTTTCACAAACAAGACATTATAGAGGAAGTTACAATGACTACAATAAAACCAGGAAATATTTCTTTGGTGAAAGATGAATTAGCCATAAATAATAAACAAAGAGAAAATAAAACCATGCTTACAGTGAGAGCTGGAACTTGGAAATAAAGAGATTGGGACACCTTCAACGAGAATATCAAGCCAGTGTATTTCAGACATTTTAGAAAGCCTGGATAACACAATTACACTTACTTATTTGCCTTATTTGCATTTTAAAATTCTGGGGTGTGCAGGAAGTGACAAAATACCACAAAAGAGCTTATGTCTTAATTTTTCTGGCTGACTGTGACTGGGGAATACCAGAAATATCAAAGGACCTTCTTCTTACATTTGCAAGTAAAAAAATTAAAGGTTAAAAAAAAGCGCAACTTAACTTCTGCAACTAGTGCTGAGTTAATACCCGTGATCTGAGGCTTCTCAGAGTTGAGTAGACAATTTCCTGATATTATTAATAAAGCAAATCAGGATGAGAGATGGAAGATCTAACAGTAAAACTCCATGAACTGTAAAATGAAAAATATGGGCTACTCTTCTTTTCCATCACTTTCTCTCTCTGTGACCTTGGGAAAGGGCACGTTCCCTCTTCAGTTGGCTTTCCCCTTGTGAAACGGGGACAATAACATTCTCCTATTCTACAGAGTGATGAGAATCATTGTGTGTAATGTGCATTCTTTTCATCAGTTATGAGGATATCTGCAAATATTTTGATGAGTAAAAAATAATTCAGCCTTTGGGTCATCTTATTTGATTTGATGGCATTTTTTATGTAAGAAATACTTCTTTCCAAGTTTCAGTTATCCTATATTTAATGCCTCTGTAGCTGCTCATCCCTGAATTTAATTATTGAGGCTGCCTAAAATACAAAATTTTAACAATGTCTGATAAAAAGTATGAAACAAGAACCAATTTTAATCTACACTATCTAAATCTATGTATTTTTTAATACAAGAATCTCTTAGCTAGAATTCCTCAATGTATGAAATGTATATTCAGAGAACCTGGAGTCCCAGAGCCAAAATACCCATGGTGTGATATGTAACAGTCTAAGCTCTTCACTCAGATGAACAACCACAAGGTGGAGATGTTACAAGCTCTAACTGGCAAATACGAAGCATAATGCCTAACAGTGATTTTTCTAGTTTTTGCCTAGGGAAATAGGATCGTATTTTAAATGAAAATAGTCTCCAGTTAACAATTACAGTGCAATAAAAGTAAAGAACGTCTGTAATAGCAAAATAATTAAAAGGAAGGCCATTAGTATCTTGATCTTGAAATTAGTTCCTTATATTTTATAAAACTTAATGACACAAACTTGATTTTTTCTCTCCATAAAGGATCATGATTTATGTTCATGAAATAAATTGTGTATTTGATAATTATATATCTAGACTGCAAGTCAGCTTTGCACAGTCATCCATATATCCCTTAAAGGCTTTGCACAGCCACACAGAAACTCTTTAACTGTAGGAGGGAGAATAGCAGAGAGAGAGCACAAGCTGGAGTGTGTTGCATTTTACCTCTGATGTACACATCTGTGTGAGGGAATGCCACCGGCTCTTGCCATATCCTTACCATAGGAACTTCAGGTAAGAATTGCATCACGCTCAGGAAACTTTCAAAAGAAGTAGTTTCACAACTGATGACATTTGTAAAGATAAGGAAGAGAAAGAAATACTACTGGCCTTTTTATATTTTGTACCGAGTAGTCGGAACGCTGTGCAGGCAAGGCAAATGTGGATTCAACTCCTTTCCTTAAATCTGAAAAGTAGAAATTCGACTATGGCATCCTGACCATCCAACCAACTAGGAAATATCCTAATAAAATGGCATCTACAGATTCCAAATCCTGCTTTGAATAAAAGAGCAAGATGGTCTAATTATTCTACTGCAATTCATGTAACCTTCTCCTGACCTACATGATTTTTAATGGCTCTTGTGCATCTATAGCCCAACTTTCATATGATTCATAGACTCAGTTTCAAAAACACTTTCATTGCCCAATTTTTGTGGCAGGACAAATATCAGAAGAGGTTTGTAAGATTGCTCTAATACACTAGAGCTTCTAGAAATTACCAATTTCTTTCCCCTTTTGGTCCATTTTCTAAATCCCTGCTTTTGCATAGGCTATGGAGATATGTCCTGCAGGACTTTCCAAAATGCAACATACTACTGCTGCCAACAATCTCAAGGTTTGTGAATGCAGAAAATGCTTTCTACAGAAGTAGAACTTAATCTGACTTGGAAAAAGTATAACCTGTCATCCTGAACAGTTTTTACAACACTTTCTTTAGACAATTAAGTCATTCAAGGTATTTTGAGACATGAAAAACCTCTTTGGGGAGTAGTACTGGTGTTATCTACATCTGTTGAATTTATAACTTCAAAATCATTTAAACATAGGCATAAGTCATCTGTTCTTTTCCTGGAGAGACAATCTGATACAGAAGGAACTAAAAAGTTCAAGAATCATAACAGCTTTATGTGTCCATAAAATACGTTACAATGCTATATAACTGTTGGCTAGAAGTTGTGTATATGTTACATACTCATTGCTGAGAGCTGTAAATTTATGTATAGCTGTAATTTCTGGAACAAACTTCTATCAAGCGCATCCTTCAAACCAGCAAAAACTACCCCTGTGGAGTTCTCATATTACAGAAATATTATAGCTATGTTATGGGAAGTAAAAAATGGGGATTAAAAGAAATTTGCTCTTGTGTTTCACATTTACTATTTGTGTACCTCCACATTCTTCCTCCATAGTAATTCTGTTATTCAGAATTAGGAAAACATGGATGTGTGGTTTATATTTTATGTATATCATTATCTAAATAAAAAGTTATTTCCATGATTCATTTTTCAAAACATCTTTATCATTCCCACGATGTAAGAATCTTTATTTTGCAAGCATGTTGTACAGCCTGCTGTTACCCTAGCAGCAGTAAAATGTTACCATTGCTAGTATTAAAGCTTAGAAAGCCACCCCCTCCCCCCACCCCCACTCACTGATGTCAAGTTTAAAATGCTGGAGTCCTACTAGTCTTTATGATCTTACTGTATACATTGGTTTGGCTTTAAAAACTGGTTAATGAAGATAGAAGAACTGCATAATACCAAAACCAGACTCTAAAATATTAACTTCAGGTGAAACAACCTCCCTTGCAAAACCCAGAAGATGACTGCTGCAACTGGCACTCCACACAAATTCTCCATCAAGTCCCAGAACGAAGTACTTAAGGCTGATCCAGACAAGTAATGGATGGAAATAAGAAGAGCCTTACTGTGGGAAGAAGAAGCATATTTGCTTTATTGTCTTCATTGTTTATTCAGTTGTTCTCCATATCCAGAGCATCTGCAAACACAAAGGCCCTAGTGGTGTCAATTTTTTCTTATTATCAGTACATAAACCCACAATTACACATTCATTATGAGTCACTACACACTTCTGCATGAACAAATGTAGTTGGACATTGTTCTCTGAAAAGGGAAAAATGCACCCACAGCTATTTCTAGCCCAGTTAAGGAGGCCCACTGAATAAATGTCTATGGGTGTTTAGATCAGCGAAGACCCTTACAAGGCAGAAAATCCTTAAAAGCAACAAAAGCGTGAGCTGCTAGCTACTGTAATTGCAAGCAGTGAGTCATGTTAACTGAGAAATGGTGAAATATGGCCTGTTTTATTATTATTATGAGGGGCTATAGCTAGATTCAACTGAAGAATATAGGACTCATGGGAAGACTCATAAACACTGACATAATCAAGTATTGGTTTTAATACAAATTCATAAATTTTTATAGGTGTCGAGTTGTCAGGCAGATAATATATGACAAAAATCTGAATAGAGTATATGGAAAAAAAGCATTCCAGAAGGACTGCAAATATAACCTGATACAGTGCAACGCCACTGAGGACTGCAGCTTTGTTGGGACCAGAGCTGTGAGCAAAGGGGTACACAAAGCATTCCAGGCACTCCCTTTGAGGGGCTGGCCTGCCCCCTGAAAGCCTTCTGTCTTCAGAGAAAGCTTCCTTGAAATGGTTAACAAAAGCTAGCAGAGGAACGTAAGCCGTAAACATACCGAGTGCATTTTTCACAAGATTTCATCTTTTCCCTACAAAGAAGTAAGGATTATTAAGTTGGAAGATTTGCCGAGGGAAGAGATGGGGCCTTGCTCCAGTAAGTCGGAAAGCTGGCTTTGTCCAGAGAAGCAGTGTTCTGTGTGCAGCTATTAGCTGTGTTTCCTCAGTCACCAGCACAGCATCACACACTGGGCATGGAACAGCCCCTGTCACACATGGCAGCAGAGGGAGCACAGACCATCGAACTCTCAGCTTTAGGAGTGGCTCTCCAGCTCCACAGTCAACACGTGCAATGAGTGGGCTGGAAGAAGATTCAAACAGTGGCAGTTCATGCTGGATAACGACTGGGGGAAAAAAAAAAAGCCTGAATGACCCCTGCAGCAGCCAGTTTTACATTGCAGACTACATAAAGGAAGCATCTAGGAATACAGATGGCTGCAGCTTCTTCCTGACTCTCACACAGAAGAATTCAAGGCAGGGGCCCCTTTCCTTCTCTGCTCCATTGCTGCTCTGCTTCCCCTGTAACCCCTCTTTGATACTGCAGTGTGCTGGCCCTGAGCCACTCGCTGCTCCCCCACAGGCAACTACAACTGCAGTTGCAGGATGAAGAGTGTCTTGCCAATTGTGAAATATTATATTCTGATTTTATGCAACGTTTCCATGTAAAATAAAAATGCATGCAATCAGCAAGCAGAATGGCTAATAAAATGAGAAGAAGCAGAGGGAGTCTAAGGGGAGAGACATTCTAGCCTTGTTGAGATCAACGGCAGAATTCCCACTCTTTTCAGCGAGCCAAAATTTTACCCTAGGCATTCATAACCCTTTTTAGCTACATTTTAGATAGCTAGTTTGGCTAATTCTACAGCACTTCATGCCATGAGTATAACTTCAAGATTTTTATTCAGTTGATTATACTTGAGCCCTTTTACTACGGTCACGTATCAATTCCAGTCTAAAAATTATTAGCACACAGGATAAATTACAGTTTTTCCTATGCAGTACTATTTTCTTGGTACTTGGAGGAGGCAACATAGCTTTTAGGATGGTTCCAAAGGATCTAAGATGTTGGTACCTCACAGTCATCATGAACTTTACACAACCAAGGGCTTCTGTCTGGTCCTATGGAGTCGGTTGCCCTTTGCCTGTCCCAGAGTAACCACTGGTTGTGCCCATGTTGAGGGTCCCTGAGACACTGAGATCCTGTTTGCTACACAGCAGCTCCACTCCAGCCTTCAGCCTTTGCTGCCTCCTTCTGAAGGCACTGTAAAGACGCATCAAAGCCCAGAAGTGATGCTGCAGCTTCCCTCCGACAAAAGATTTTTCTCCTTTGATCAATGTCAAAGATAGACCTGACACAGTGATCTGACCATGCATAAACCTTGTCATGCATCGTGACAGTTTGCCTTATGGAGCTCTGCTGGTGCTCAAGGACATCAAGAGATAAGTTTTAGGATGGAAGAGAGAGAGAGAAAGACATGGATTTCTGGAAGTTAGCTGGACTTACACAAATCCCACCGTATATTAAGTCAAAAGGAACCCAACTTTTATAGGAAATGATGCTTCCCAGCCTCAGAAAGCTTGGCTGGAAACAGCATCAAAGACAAAAACTGAGTCAAGTTACCTGATCCATTCTGCAATCCATCACGTGCCATGGTGCTTGTCTTCAGTACAAAATTACCCTCCATCTCGGACTGGGAATCGTTAGCAGCCTTTGTTCAAACTGAGCAGGAGCAAATAACTCATACACAAGTTTGTGTTCTTTTAATAACTGGGTTTGTTTGATGAATTTGTCTCCTTTGGATGGTGCTTTGATCATTTTTCACTTCAGACTTTCTCTGAAACAACCTTATATATTATACTCTTAAGGAGAGACAACCTTATAATTTATACCAGTTAAAGATATATATTACAGTACCTTATAGCTAACATAAGCCTTTGGTTTTCCCTCAGAACACTACAGCAAGCCCTATTATGAATCAATAAAATCTGCTGCCTTTTCCCCTTGTTCAAATGCATACACTTGGGGCCTGGGGCAGTGCCAAAAAAAATCAACACATACCAATGGAGGTCATAAAGAAAATAATCTTGATATCTTCTCCTGCCACTCATTTTAACATAGTTAGTCTGGCTGGACACAAAATTTACCTTTTCAGATAATGTGCTAGTTGATTATTGTTGCTCACCTCTTAGCAGATATTTTGGTCAAATTTCCCAATTCTCTGAGCCAATGCTTCTATTGTATGAATGCTTGTTGGGCTACAAAAAACCCCTGTAATAAAAAATGGCATTTTTTTCCTTTCTTAATTTGTCTGGAAGTGAGAATTAGGCACTCTGAAGCTCATTCTTCAGGCAAAATGGAGGGGGAAAAAGATAGCAATCAGTAGAAAGTTTTAACCCTGCAGGAATTTCTTATTCAAAGTCCACAAGAAATAGCATCATTTAATTTAGGACTAAAGGAAAACCACTCACACAAAACATATGTTCCTTGCCTAAACCGCAGCATTTATTAAATGTTGCCAACCACAGTTCATAGTGTATGGGCTTACTTTTATGGCACACCACTTCTTCACACAAGGCTGTGTTTTTGTAAGCAGACTGTCAACACAAAAAGAATATTCACTTCTGAATTTCATTTTCCAGACTGTTCATACTACAACTAGTCAGAAATTAACAAACTCTGTTCATGTTGGAGGTGGTAGCAAACCGTGTATTTTTGACAGAAGCTGTTCAAAGGCTTAGCCAAGGATGAAAAACAGTCAAGAGAACTAGATCTGAACTGGGACTGATTCCTGCATTTCAACACTTCACAAGAAAACACTGAAATTTCAGTGTTTGGCCAAAGCGACTGATTTAACATCCCCTGAAGTCAGAGTCTCATGCTTGAACTCAACGGTGTTGGACACAGCCCATATGCCCTAATTCGTATCTGTATCTCTAATTAGAAAAAAAACCACATTGAAAACTAAGTCTAAATAACACACTGGAAAGGCAGGCACTAAAGTGCACTTCTAAATGCTCCTTTGTATCATGGCTATGATAAGAAACCGTAAGAAGAGCCACAGGAAACATGATAATAACTCTAAATAAATATGATAATAATTCTAAAATAATATATTTTACAATTTTACAGTTTGGTGAAATAAAGCACAACAATTTTAAGTGTTGTAAATTATCAAATCTGGAAAGTTCAAAAAACTCATCTCCCAGCAATGACCTAACAGTACACTATATTTATAATGTCTGGTTTATAGATCTGGTTCTGCAGCAGAGCTACGGCACAGCTGCCCACATCATGGAGTGGTTACAAATGACCTTACTAAGCACAGTTCCCCTGTCAAGTTGCCAACACTTGCTGTATTTTCCTGTGGGTCCAGACCCATCCTGTCACTGTGATATTCCTCCCAGTTGCTTTAACAGTGTTGGAACAGATCCATGCTCACAGAAAAAGTTCAAGCAGAAGCAGGCCTTATGTTTGCAATACATTTCATTAATATTTCCTTTAAAAAACAAACCCCACGGAAATGCAGAAAAAGTTCTTTTGATACAGTCTGAATGTCAGTAGAATAACTTCATTGCTTCCTTCTGTAAATGTGACTCGGTGAGCTTTTTTAGACTGTGCTTACACAAACAGTCCAGGTAGAGGGGAGTGAGCAGTTTGTTATAGTATTTTCCTGGGTTTACTTTCCTTGCCACTTTCCTTTTGTTAATATTCCCAGTTGTGCCCATTACTCTGAAGCAGTTATAAGTGGGTGTATCCCTCTGCTTCTTTTGTAAGTGGACTCAAGCCGTGGAAGCACAAACCAGTACGGACACAGAAAGCCCTGAGCACACAAATAAACTGTTTCCTGACCAACTGATAGTTGCTCACTTTGACAGTTCTAGAGATCATTTTGAACACTTTGTATGTTTTCTCTTTGCATTTTGTACCACTTGTACACAAGAACATATGAGAAGTCATAGATGCGGCGCAGTCCTTTTCCAGCCAAGCAGCAGGGACCACTCAAAAGGATGCCTTCACCACACCAGACACAAGGGGTGATATCCCCAAGGTGAGGAATGCAGCTCCCTTGTCACGTTGCAGCCTCTATGAGACTGACAACCTGTTCCAAGAAGGCTCTTCTGTGATTAAAGTCTGCAAAACCCATACCATTGAGAGAGGGGGTAAATGACTTCTTTTTTGTCCAGAGGAGCTCAGCGTAAAGCAAAACACAGGTTTTTAGCAGCTAGAGCAACTGCTGCTGGTCTGTATCACCACGTGAAGGGTGCCACACTGATTTGCAAGACCCTCTTGAATTAATCTATACCTCAGGACATTGCTCATGGCACTGTGATTACTTTGGAAGGGGCACCACACTGCTCAGTTCGCACACGCTTGTCTTGGAGCATTCATTGACTGCTCCTCAGACCATGCAACTCTCTCAAGGATATTGCTGCCTCCATAAAAGACATCTGCTAGGAGGGCAATGGAAGGTATGAACCAGGCCAGGGTCCTTCTGTGCCAAGAACACCTGCAGATGCCAAAAGCATCTTGGGTTGTTCTAATAAACCAGGACCTAAATGATTGCACAAAATAATTTTCTAATTATACTGAATTTTTACTGCAGATAGAAATGACTTCCACTGAACAGAAAGCACAATGTACAAATGGATATTGAACTGAGCCCAATCTTGCCTCGCTGAATAAACAATGATTTTCCCATTAACTAGTCAGTGTAGGCTATTGAATAACATGTCTCTACATGCATTTGCTGTTCTAAATTTGCTGCACTTCATTAAAAATGTTGAAGAAGCGTAGTTCTCTTTTTCCTCCCCCTATTTTCTCTCCAATTGCTGTCAATCTTTACAGATTCTTGGCAGCTGGCTCCTATCCATAAAAGTACCAAGTACAGTTAAGCTAACTGAAACATTGCCTTCAAATAAGAGATCAGAGGAAATCATAGAAAAACCTATTTTGACTTTTCTGTGTTTCAAAGAGCTTTGGCTTAGTTTGAAAGAGGCATAAATTCTTGGTTTATTTTAAAAGTAACAATGTTTTAATATGTTTTTCTCCCAAGCATGGAGCCAGACAAATACCATTAGTCCCACCAGGATCCCCATGGCTGTTCCACAACCTGACGCATATGTGGTACAATCTTTCAGGAGCAGGATCTCATTACTTTTTTTACCCCAAGATCTTCCTAAGGCTTTATTGCTACAGGTAGCAATGAGAAAAGTTAACCTGATCCAAGGATGGGTTTTGTGCAATGTCCTTCTGAATGCTGCCATTCCTGAAGGCAGTCTTGGTGAAGAGAAGATCACTCTGGGCTGCACAAGAACTCCAGTCAGCATGTCCAGGCCTCCAGCTGCCCACCATTCCCTCATCTCCTCTCTGCCTCCAAGTGTCCAGGAGTGCTGCTGCTTCCCATCCTCACTCTCAGCCTGGTGTGCTGCTTCTTGCTGTGTTTCTGCAACTGCTGCATTTTGAGGCTGCTGCAAAAGTCCAAGGGGGCTTAAACCCTGGTATCAGAAAACTTTGCTGACTGTCTGATGGGCAATTTGCCACATATCTTCAAAACATTTCCATCTGTCAGATACCCAGATGTCATTGGTTCTAGGAAAGCACTGGTGTGTCTGTCCTCAGGTAGGCAAGTGAAAGCCATGTAGTCAGTGTTCCTCTGCTTCTTTGCTGGTCTAGCAACAGCCAGAGAAGACTCTGCAGAAACTACTCGCTGTGTACCTTGATCCTGTGATCAAGTGTGATCCTGTGCAGCTTGAAGCAAATCTGGGTGTTGCCTTTTGCTATGTGGAAAAACTGGAAGATTCAACCTTATTAATCATTCTGTAAAATAAATGTCTAGTGCCAGAAGGTTTTATGGTAGATTGTGAAGAGTTCGTATTCAACAAAACTGAGATATTTGTAAGCAAAATGGAAACATGATTTCTAACAGGACAAAAAGTGTTCAGACAGGATGAGACCTAGCATGGTATTTTTTTACTCACCCCAGCAAACCACTGAGAGAACTCTAAATGTGCGTGCAACTTTTATTCCACTGTAACTAACTGCCACATCAGGAGACAAAATTTCTTGGTGCAGGATATCTGTTATAGCCTGTAGTGCGAGGTTACCTTGGGCAAGCCAACAAAACCCAAGGCTAAAAGGTGATGTTGGTGGGATAGCCCACAAGCCGAGACATCCCCCTAAATTACGGTGATGTCCCAAGAGACCTTGCACCTAATAGAATAATGTCGGGATTTTCCCTGTTTGGGATTGGTCTGTCGTTCTCCATCTCCTTTACTACTCATTTCTACACCCTCTGGAAATTTCTTTTCGATTGTAACCCCCATTGGCCTCCTTCCCTTAGTCCCTCCTCTGCTCCATTCCCATTGGCACCCCTATCCTTATCCCGCCTCCTGGCCCTCAGCCCATTGGTTCTGTTGCTCTGCCTGCCCTCTGGATGCCATATTTAAGCATGTACCCTGCCCTTTACCTTGGTTCTGCCTCCCTGGATCCTCCACAATAAACCTTGTTGCTGGAACCCTTCAAGAATACGAAAAGCCCTTCCCGGCTCCTTGCCACAGGCCACCTTTGTGTTCCTGTGTGTGTGTGTGTGCGTGTGCCCCACTCCACCGGGACTGTGTGTGCCTGTGCCTTTGTCCAGCTCCTCCATGCTGAAGTGGCTTCGCCTTACATGGGGACCCTTCTGGAAGGCTGCAGCAACCCACCGTTGCCTCATGCCACGGCAGATATCATCGTGATAGAAAATAAACTCTTTTTCCCTACTAATCAGTGTAGGATATTTTGGGCCATATTTCAATTATTTATTCTCCCTGGACAGTACCATTATGGTTAATTTTTTTACCCAATTTTTCTTTTTTCCCTGAATTCCCCTGTGTTGTAAAATATGAATTAGTCACCAGATTTTGATACTGGTTGTTTACAGGATTGGATTAATGGCAGAAGAACAAATTCTTGACTTAAAATGCCAGCATTTGAAGAAGGCCTTGGAGATAAATGAGCTGCTGCTATTCCTCTGGAGCAATATAGACCTTTCCCAGTTGCTTTCTTGCTGTTGTCAGTAAGGGCATTGCTTAGCACCACCTTATTGCAGCAGACGCCTGAGGAAGAGGACTGTTATGGCATGCGGCTGCAAGGATGGGCTTGCTGGATCTTGGTGGACAGAGGTTCGGACGTCTGCAGGCTGGAAAATACCTTGGTCTTCAGAAAGCTGCTCTGATGTTACCTGGAACTGCAAAAGGAGAGATCCTGCCTTGCTCTCATCTGTCAGAACAAGTTCGTAGACAAATTCTCTCATCTAGTGCAATAATGATTCTTGAACATATGGACCAGTTCTACTGCAAATGTTAACTCTTAAAAAATGACCATTTTACTTCAGCAAATGCTTTGTGTAGACAGCTTATTGTAATAATACTTGTGCTATTCTTTTAACTTGACTGTGGCCACACAGCCTGAACATTCGTGGTACATCGTGGTACTGTTTTCATAAGCTCTCCTTTTCACAGCCAAAACCATTGGCCCTGGTTTGCACTCATAGTTACGCAGGGCAGAGTGAAGAAAAACCCTGCCAGGAATCTGCCTGTATTAGCTCCAAATTTATTTTTATGCCTTGTAAATCTATGGATCATTCGAAGACTATCTCCAAACTCTCAGGAGAGAGGAAAGTGCCTGGTGGCCTGTAAATATAACCTTAGTAAAATGATGGGATTTTTTTTTTATACTCTATATACAAACACCTGTACATTGTGCTCAGTTTGCAAACATGCAGCTGCATTCTTTGGGTTTTTTTCTGAACTGTGGTATTGGCTTAGACTGAAATAAATCAAAGTAAAATTTTCTATGTGGGCTAAAGGTCCTCACAGAATCTGCTTTAAACCACACGATACAATTCCAGCGTGTCTGGCAGAATGATAGGGGCCTTGTTGGCTGCAACACTGTGAGAATAGGAAAAAATTAATTCAAAACCATCCTGATGATAGCAAGGATAAAAGCTTTACAACAGTAACCATAAGAGCCACTGGATAAAGTGTAACTGCCTGTAACCTCAGCCCATGTCACATTACTATGGCCAGAAAATAAAGATCATTTTGTTCCCAGTTTTTCTGTGTATCATAACATTATTAAGGACACATTGCCTTACTTTGAAAGCACAGGATCCCTAAAAACTGAGCAAAAGTCAAGTCTTCTACAGCAGGGTATTTACCACTCACATCAGAATTGTTTCTGCTTTCCAGTGGAAAGCTCTGGGGCAGAGATGTCCTCGCCAGGCAATCACAAAACAATTGCTTCAGGGACTAAATACTTACATTAAAAACATTTCTTGTCCTACAGCGATCTTGTTGCTCATAAATGCCATGTTCTGCCAACATAATTGGAGCTAACACAAAAGCCACCTCTGTGTCTCAGGGGAGCTTTTTGAACAAAGTGCTGCATGTGTCCTGTGCCCAGTTTGGTCAACTGAATAACGGGCAAGACTCATGCCTTGAAAATTTCAGTGTTGAAGAAGACTTTCTCGGGACAAATTGTGCTTTTCCTATTAGATTTTCACCACCCTGCCCTTCTACTGCCACAGCAGCTCCTAGGTCAGGGCAGTAATGCCACCAGGAACAAGCTTTCCTGGATAACACCTGGAGAGATTTATTTCCTTCCCACTCTCTGCAGGGTTATATCACATTAACTGCATCAGAAAACTAAGCTTTGTTAAAAATCTGCGCCAACTGCATACACAATGGCCTTCCTAAGCTGCTTTATGTTACTCCTGTAGGAATATTGCTATATTGCTATGGAAGGAAGTCTCCAAACTCTACATCTGCCATTTTGCTCTAAGTAGGACACACTGATACCCCCAGTTAAGACAACTTCCTCTAATCTTAATGGGACAGAGAGCCCAGATTTGTGAGTGCCGACATTCCTACTTCGTTCATGCCCTCTTACCAGTTCATGTCATTGTGTTTTGCTTGGCACCTGAGAAGCTCTAAAGAGCAGATTCAGAGTTGACTCTTATTAACCTATTCTTGTACAACTTTTTTCTCTCTCTGAACTGCCAAAATGGAGATCTGGAAAGTGAATTGTTATTTCTATGCATTTAAAAATAAAGCACATACAGGAAACAATTTCTGGGGAATTGGTAATAGGCAAAAAGTACCTGAAAGAATGCACCAGAGCCCCTCCCGTTTTAAATTTTTCCAGACACTTGCCAGATGTCCTTACCCATACATCACTGAGTGGAATAAAGCTCGATCCTGCATACTAGATAGCAAATCACTTGCAGATATCCTTTATTTCATGCACTGTTTCAACATCCACCTGGACATTCCTCCCGGGAATATATCTGAGTGCTGTTCTTTTCAAGTCCACAGCAGGTTCTCACCCTTTTGTCTTTCATCACTTTGTCTTTCGTTTAAGAAAACTTCATGAAAATTGTAAGGGATTTTCCAAATGTGCATTTTCATTTCTTTCTCTACCCCCTCCTCCAAAAGTCATCCCCTTTGTTTTTAGAGAAGATTCAAATTGGAAGAAATGGGAGGAAAAAAATTCTGCCAATATCTTCAGAAGAGGAATTGGCCTCACTAGCTCTGGGAATGGCATGAGGATAAAGCAGAACAGAGCACGCTGTACAAAAGTCAAGGCGTCAAGGCTTCCTTGCTCTTCTGCCTTTTGCCATCATTGTCAGCACCTATACTGGGAGCACTGCAGCCCCAGGAAGAGAAATGGAGCATTTGCAGGGAGTGTTTCAACACCTCGTAGTGGTCTCTGCTTTTGGAGTTTGTTTCCCTGTTCCAATCTCTCCAACAGCAGATGATTGTAAATAGGCATCGCACCAATTTCACCAGAGTTCACCCATCACCACCAGGTCACCGTTTATCTTTGTCCCTTGCCTTGAATTTGGCTGCTTGCTGCAGCCACTCCTCCACCTGGTTGAGTCTGAGTGTTGCTGAAACCTCCTTAAAGTCTGTTTGATTTCATATCTCTCACACTTACAAAAACTGTTGCCCTGTTTATTTTATCTCCAGGTTTGAAATAGCTGATGGACCATTTGCTGTTCAGTAACTTCTGCAAGTGTCCTAGAGCAGAATGCATGTAGCTGAAACAAAATTGGAGGACAAAAAGATCAAAAATCTTTCATGGCTGCAATTTCACCTTTTACCAAAACTTGGGTGGCAAGCTGTGAAAAGGGGCTTTTCCTCCTAAGAAGAGAGTACAGATTCAGACAGTCTAGAAAGGAACTGCCTTCAATGAGTTCAGGTTAATTGGGGAAAAGTGGAACATAATTGCACCTAAGGACAAAACCAGAGAAGAACTGAGTTAAAAAGCACTTTTTAAATTACTTGTGCATAAAGACAAAATACCATGAAAAATCTGGAATTTGCTGTGTTTTTCACAGATAGGCCACATATGTATGAAACACATGCATTTCTGTTTTGGCCATCATTATGATGACACTCTCAAGCTTTTCAGATGGCTTCTTTCACCTGTATAATCATTTCCAGGTCGTTACAGGGTAAAGTCTGGGTGCTCTACAATGTGTTCTAAGAACTCCATGACAATTGCATTGGCTTCACTTGAACCGTTGTGTGCTTTTACTCCAAAAGACTTATTTTAGATAAAATGGAAGCATGTGAGAAAGAACAAACATCAGAGGCCCCAAGAGGGAATTCGTTTCACACGTTTCTTTTGGAACAGGCTGTCTCAGCTCTTTGCACAGCACACCAAACAAGCAGACTCCGTATTTCATTAAAAGGCTCAGTGTAGACCAAGCAAAAGATGAGCAATGATGAACAAAGCCCCACTGTGTAAGGTATATCTCACATACTGAAGGAGATAAGAGACATTGCCCCAGAGAGGTCACAGCCACAAAAGATCTATAGCTACAGAAGTCTCCTTGCAGCATAAGGCATCAGATACTTTTCCAACAAAAATAAGCACNCTGTCTACCCAGATGTGGTGTTTAAAAAAAAAAAAAAAGGTGAAAAGGAATGTAATCCGGATCTTGTGGAAGAAAATTGTGTACGGTGTTCATCAGGCAAAAAAATATTCCATTACAGCAGAGTTCTGGTATCTGTACATCATCTCTGGCATGTTATCCTCCTCGTTCTTTATGTTGATTCTGCAGTAATGCCCTTATTCTGTCATTTTGAGAGATATGTTATTCTTTTTACAGCTTTGAACAATATGTTCTCATATGAAATGTTCTTATGACTGTACTGAATAGGCCATGAAATATCTATGTATTCTCTTTTCAGATCAAGTGTTTGCATACTTGATTTACCAGTCATGATAGACAGATAGATAGACAGATAGATATTGAAACATGATCTTTATAGATATCATTAAAAAGCAGTTTTAAAACACTAACTTCAAAATGGAGAAATGAAAAACTAAGGCTTGGAGAGCACCATCATTTAATCTGTGATTTTTCATTATTATTTTATTCTCTAATGCTCTGGGACTGTAGGGACATATTTCAAGGGACTCCTCAATACAGAAGCAGGAATTCAAAATCTCACCATAGAAGAATGCTGCAAAAGTCACAGACATTTTATTCTCTGGATTAGAATTCAAAGGAAATATCTAATATCTGTGGATTGCAAAGGCATTGGCTAAGGCTTGAGCTCTGTCAAGCAAGGTAGAACAGCTTGCTTAAAAAATATATTTGGCATGAATTTAGACTTTATAAAAATATCCATCCAGTATTTAATACAAGAATTCCACACTAATTCACCTTCAGATAATGGAAAATTTTCTAAGAAGTCTAAGGTATCTGAAAATGAGTTCTATGTACAACATGGCCTTAGCAGCCCCGAAAATGGCCTGTATTTCCACAGAGTTTTTCATCCTGGAGGAGTCCAAAATAATTTTAGAAATTATGAGACATTCTTGACTCTTATATCCCAAGGACCGTTCTGCCAGTGTTATTGAGCATTTAATTTAGCCTGTCTAAAGGAACCCCAGGTGAAGCCTGCCCATTTGTGGGGTGACACACATAGGAAAACTCCTCAAGGTAACACAAAAATATCGCATCTTGTTGATAACTAGGAAGAATACAATACTCAGAATACAATGGCTTATATGGAAATTTGGATGCTGCTATGGAATTTCTTCTTTAAATTAAGTTAAAGTAAATTGATCTAAATGGATAAAACATGGAGGTCTTGGTACTCCCTTTGCTGAGTGTGCAGGCTGGAAGTCTGATTTGATACTGTTGAGGTAGCTTTTAGGTCCCTCTCTAACATTTCAAAGCCTTGGTAGAGGAGTTTATTCAAGCCAGCTAAAAAACAACACCCAAAGAAGCTGCCAATCAGAACAAACCGTTCAAACTGGTACAGCCAGCTGCAAATGCTGGGTGCAGAACTTCTGTGTGGGACCATTAACTAAGAAGTTTACAGTATTTTCATTAAGCCAGGGGAAAAAAAATTACTTTGATTTTCTGAAAATGTTTCTTGGAGAAGTTGCTGGTTTGAGCATAGTTTTGAGATGACTAGACCATAGAAATTACTTTGAATAACAGCAGTACTACATCCACCAGTATCATGATGAAAAAGCAGTCAACAATTGCATTGGTCGCGAGACAGTTCACTCTGGAAATCAGCCAAAGCACAACGTGAACCTGATTAAATTTTAAAATGTAGAACATCAATTTGAAATTTTGCACAACAGCAGATGTGATTACCCTTAGATGACTTTTGACAGCAGAACCTGATGGAAAGCCTGTTCTCCCATATATTCCCAAGAATACTTGGGGGAAAAAAAAAAAGGTCAAAACTTGTTTTCAGTTGGAGGTTTGGTTTTCCAATTTAAGAATTTTCCGGAGTAGTATTCCCAAGGCTAGCGCCAGCCATTCTGAATCACAGCCTCAAGCCTAAGGTTGTGTTAGGCTCCGGCTAAAAAATGTCTTGGAAACTGCTTCTCTTTAACATCAAGTAGACACAGTGCCATGTAGGCCAGACCTCCTTCCCCCTCATAACCCTCTTTTCTGTGTCTTTCTGACTCTATTCATTAGAGAATTTACGTGTTTAACCATCTGATGAATCACAGCTTTTGTCCACTATCAGATCCAGACGTTACTGGGATCCTGCCTGCAACTAATGACTAAATAACTAATGACTAATTTTTTAAAACTGAAGAGGGCCTCATGTGGCAGAGTCACAGTCTGGAGCATTAGCAGGTACTGGAGTACAAGGGCTACCTTTTGCTCTATACAAGGTTCTGGCTCGTGCATATGCACACCAGTACTATAGATATTATTTTGTTGCTTTCCCTTTCTTTGGGAAACTCCTTTCACTTTACAGCCATGCAAGCTGCAACAAAGCTCTGCTCACATAATAATCCAGCTGCATCCCACTATGACAGTAATCCAAAAATCTAAGACCTCAAAACTTCAAGAGCCCTTGCCAGATTTTCCCTCGCCCTTCCTGGGCTAGCACTGCAGCCAGTTAAAACCACATCGAAATTACCTTTTAAACATGCCCTTAGGCAAAGAGCTACAGCAACGGTTTGGCAAAGCTCATCCCGTTCTTAATGCTCTAATGCCATATTATTACTACTCACTGAAAAGCTTAATGCATTTAAACTCAGTCCTCGTGCCAAAATACACTGACGCTATTTAAGAGTTTGCCATATAATTTGAACTGATTGCATATTTATTGTTGCAGCAGTCTCAGACCGTAAAGCCTCCTGGTTTCTTCAGAAGCACTTATCCCTCTCATGCTTTGATAGTCTCTTCCTACACAATTGTTATTCACAGCAGACTTCAGGGAATTCTTTATTTAATAGAGAATATTTATATTTCTTCTGCCTTCCATCACTAAAGTTTTAAATCTAGGGTTCAGAGATTTTCTGCTAAAAAAAAGTAACAACAATACACTGCAGCAGAAGATTCTCCTCTGTCAACACACTTCACCCCTGGCATGCCCTGAGGAGGAAAAGTGCCTGTACAACTGCATTTTGGATGTGTCTGTACATGCATGTCTATACCTCTGTGAAAAGATGATCCACTTTCCTTATGGAAGCTGTTAAAACCAGTGTGAGCTGCAACAAATATGTTCTAGGGATACTTCTTTAATTCCTGATGCCATTTTAAATTTGAAAGAGAAATACTGAGAAATTAGGTAACTGTCAATGGCCAGGCATTCTTTAAAAAAGAAATCCACAACCCAGACATCTGAAAGAGGAGGGTGCATACTCAAGAACATACAACAGAAGTCTCGGTATCTGTGTGAATAATTTTTTTTCACCGTATCACCTAAATTCCTTCTTGCCCTCATTTTGATACACGCTTTTTACTTCTGAGGCAAATTCACAGTTGGTAGCAGGGTGCATTCACAGAAAGATACACTTCTTGCAGCAATTATAATACATTAAATGCTGAAAAATACCAGCTATACCCTCAAATTACACCTGGGTAATTTGTGCAGTGACAGTAGGTCTCACCAAACCATTCAGTAGCATCTTGCCAGTTGACCCAGTCTCACAAAAGTGCTCCTCTCTTCTCCCTTAGTTTTTTCTTTTACTTTCTGATATCCCTGCATGTACTTCACAACAGCCAAGAATTGCTAACTACTGGATGGCTTTTCCCCATCTACTCTCAGCAAATGCTTCCTTTCACTAAATTACTATGAGCTCATCTACTTGAAATACCCCATAGTAACCTGACTTGAAATAACATCGAAACACACCAGTGCCTTTCATCATGGAGATGAAAATAACTCTACTATGGCACAGACAGACCTGTTCAATACTAGATATTCTCTGCCTGCTCAGAAAAGCCCCCTTTGGCAGGGCACTGAGGGAGAGAGATACGGGCTGCAGTCAGCGAGAACAGAGCGGGTCTCAAGCGCCCCCAGTGCGTTCCTGCAGAGGTAACTGGCAGCAGCGAGAAGTGTGCTTTGCTACACTACAGCTCTCCAGCTGGCCTCCGTGCAGGGAGACCAAAAGAAGTATTTGACCCTCTGTGTATTTAACAGGATCTGTGCCAGGAAAAGAAGAAAAGAGCCCACACCAAGTCTGCAAATTTATCAAGTAAGTATCTTTCAAGAAGTTAGAAACAGTGAGTCTTGGGTGAAAACTGTGCCTATATTGCAAATCATCCATTCCACAACTAGAGATGGTACAGAATTCACATTCCTTTTTAATTTTCCTGTCAGGTTTGTAGTTCTGTACCCTGCATATGGCCAGTTCACAAGCAACTGCAAAGTCGCCAAATCAAGCTTTGCTAACTGAGATTATTTTTCTATAATATTATCCATCAAGCAGCCCATGATGTCCCCCGTGCAAAACTGAGATTGTGAGAGTTAAACACTGAGGCCTTTAATTTCTCTGAATATCCCACTGACGGCAAAGTAAAATACATCTGCAGGCTAAATGGGAGGTACTTTTATATTTAAAGAGGATAGTGCTACTGAGGATATGGGAGGCACGAAAAGAAACAAGACAGAAACCAAAACATACTGAATCATGCTGGTCAATTAAAGACTACAGCACTGTCACCCAAATGGAGGGCAGCAGGAATCCACAAAATTCTCAGCTTTCACCACATCCAAATAGGCATATTTCACAATGAAGGCTTCTGTAGGGATCTGCAGTGAATCTGGAGCCACCCACGTATCAAGTATTTTGTTTGTTTTAAACTGACATGCTCTTTTCCTGGACTGATAAATGAACGGGAGATGGAAGTGAAAGGGAATAAATAAATCTCACATGTAGAAATAAATACATTTTTCGTCTTCATAACATAAGGAAAAGAGTTCTTGCCAACTCTAAAAAGTAGGATGGCAACTGTGTGTCATTTTATCATCTGAAGCTCATGGAGATGACTTTCATTGGAAAAATAAATCAACTTTGTCACAAAGTCTCTTTCAGCTTGATTTCTTGGCACTACACGAGCCAATACAAATTCACTTATGGTATCAATGCTCGGAAGTCAGAGGCCAAGAGCTACAAGAACAGCCAAGAGATAGTATTTCTTTAACATCTGGAAGTAAGGAAGTACAGATTTTCTTAAATGGCTTTTATCAAACAGAACTGTGAAGATGGACTTGTGTCCCTCTTTCCACCCAGACATCCCACTCTGCTGAATGCCTCTAGTATTGCATAGCTCTGTAATCTACTTCTTCAGATGCTGGGAATCTCAGCATCTCCACTGCCTGGAAGAGATTTCTACTAACTCCTTAGTAAGGCCGCTTTGAGCATAGTGGAAAGATGTCATCCAGACAACAGCAGCACTCTGTGGATGAATCCTTACACATGGGAACAGAGCCCATCTCCCTGGATCTTACAGCAAGAGCTGCTGCTGCCTGGCCTGGCTAACTCAGCCTGGGTAAATGGTTTGCTGTGAGCTCAAGAAATTCCGTATTTTCCTTAAAAGATAGAGAAAATTACACTGAACAAGTATGTCAATGCATTTGATTTTAAATGGTTCATCTGGGCAAGGTCTGAAGCAAAGACTGTGGAATTGGTCCATTTTCATGATATTGTGATGAAGACATCATCACACTGTTCACTAGTCCATTTTCTGCACTTAAGGTGATTAATAAATTCCTCCCTTAGTGATTACCAATTCAGATCCTATTTTTTAAGTTTCTTTTTCCTTTGACAGATTTTTCATGAAAAGCAAGTCATACCAACCTTTCCCTGAGGAAATTTTCATTCCTATTTCTTTACCTCCAGACCACTGCATCCAGTGTTTTGAGTTTCAGTGAATCATAAGAAAAGGAAGGATGGGGTCTGCCATCTGGAAATGATTAGGAAAATCTATTGTACTGAATAACTACGCTTCTTTTTTCCCTGCTAATTCTAACACAAAGCAGTGATATTGAAACAGATGCCAGACTAAACAGTGGAGAAAACAATGCAAACTTGAACTTTGCCACCAGCAACTTAAGTATTCAGCTTGGTCATAAAGGAAAGCACAGGCTGGAGTGCATGAATATTCTGAAGTGGATGAAATGGTCTGCTAGGGAAAGTAAAGAGAAGTTTAGGTAGGGTTTTTGGGGTTTTTTTGTCAACATCAGCAAAATTTGATATCATTGAGAACTAGCAGGACTTAAGCTGCTGAAGTGTGAAATCACAGCAGAAAGGTTTAGTTTCTCAAAAAGCTCTAGGAAAACATGTATCTCTAGCACAGAGGAAGTCAGAAGGAAATCAGCTACAAAGAATGTCTACTCTATTTCCTCTGACACAAAGGTATTTCTATCTCCAGAAAAGGCGAAACAATCGCAGCTTGCCTTGGGCCCCAGCTCCCGCAGCCAGCTCTTTTTGGGTTTTGTAATGTATTTGTTGTTGTTGTTGGGATTCGAGTGATCTGGCACTACTATCAGTCTCCTTTTAAAAGGATTTATTTTTTGTGCAAAATATCACTGATTCCACATTTAGCTGGGAATGTAGCATTGGATTGCTTGACCTTATTGAAGAATTCTTTTGTGTCCTGCAAATTCAAATAACATTTTGCATATATTTATCTGGCTCATTTATTCTTGATTCAATCAAAACCAAGTTACCAAAACTATCAACAGCCTTTTAAAGCTGATGCCACAGCAGCCCAAAGCACAGAGCGGGGGTCACAGTGTTCAGTACAAAGAGGTGCCCACCTTGAAGACTTTATAGTCATTGTATGCAGGTGGCAGTGCACGGAGAGGGTGGGGAGAGAAAAGCTAAAGATCTGCTCTGGATACAATCAGTTCACCAGGTAAGCAGTTAAAAGCACAAGACTTTTAAACACTCCTTCCATTTGATATCTGATTTTTGTTCACACTAAGTAAACCTTCACCTTGCTGTTTCTCTTACAGGTACAGAGGTGATCTTACTGGTACAGAGGTGTAGGCACAGCTGGCAGGCAGAAGGCTGGATCTGCACTTCTGAGTTCCCCTTCATCCTCTGATTTTCCCTTCAGCCTCTTTCTCCATCTCCAGACTCCTGCCACTGCCCTTACCTGCCTCAGCCCTGTTACCCCATGTGACTTGATGCTGCCCTAAAAGTGTGGTGAGCCCTAGTAAATAAGTTTACCATTATTTGACTGGGTCTTTGCTTCTAGATGTGCACACCTCATCTGCAATGCTGGCATACTTCCGTGACAACACCTTTGTCTCCTTAGTGACAAAGCAGGGCAGAAGGAGTAAGACCAAGCAATAGGCTCCTGTCCTGTGCCACATTCGATCCCCAGTGTCAGGATGCAATAACTGTAAGCAGCAAACGCAAGGTCCTCTCCTACCTATCTCTGCATGGCTGCTACACGGCAGCCCTCTATAATCTCTTCTGCCTGTGCCCCATGGAAAAGCCAACATACACAAGATATTTGGATTTTATCCATGATTTTCACATCATCAGAAGCTGGACTTGCAATTCTGTTCATTATATTTACCTTTATGGAGAGTCTGAAGAGATATTAATGACTGGTAGGCATAGAGTACTATCAGTCAGCTGACATAAGAGCAATCTACAGATCATATGTATTAGGGTATAGGCTATCTGGATATTCAAATATTGACATTAATCACAGGCATATTACATATACCAGGTGGCTGCTGACCTTATAAATCACAAAAATTATGCCTCAGCTTATTTATCATCTGAAATCCCTAGGATGTGATGTTATTCAATTTGATCTTCCATGTTTCACTGAAATGTCAGAATGAGAGAATTCTCTGAAATAGTACAAAAAATAGTAATTATGAAAGCATAAGAAGGCTATGAAAGTACAACTTTTCTGTCATGCTCCACTGATTTTTTCAGTGCAGAAGGGAGCATTTAAAATTTGGAAATTCTTATGGAAAGAGATAGCTCTGGTAAGTAGACAAGAAACAGCTCAGGACACTGGTTAGCTGAGAGTGGCCACACACTGAAGTTGCACAAGCTGTATCCCAGAGTGTCTTTGTTAGCCATGGCCAAATGTGGCCTCAAGTCACCGGCCCAAACTGCCTGGAGGTCCGAGTGCTTGGCAGGGCACGGTTCAGGGTCAAGCTGGTCCCCATGTGGGGTTTGATTTTCCCTGCCTGAGAAAACACAGTTGATTTGCCTGCGGCCAAGCCGAAACATGAGCCAATAACAGGAAGTGAGGATGGTGGGAGAGCCTGGACTCAAGCCACGAACCACTGTGCAATTAGGCACAAATAGAATCACGTCAGAAAGCACTGCTGAAAGGAACAAGTCAGCTCTGGCTGGCATCACCAGACACTTAGGTGTTATCAGGAAGTTATCTAGGCAGGCATTTAACTGGAATCACATTATCATCTGATTTTTATGCTGCACAAGGGAGGGGGCTGATTGCTCTTCTTTTGCAAATCTTTGGGTATGACTGAATAAGACTCAGAAATGAGCAGGTTCTCAAACGTTTCGCCCTTAACATATAGACCCAAACCACCAGGAATAGCTTGGAGACAAATCACTCCATCTAGTCAGTCAAAGATCCCAAGTGCTGCTTTCACTGATCTGATCACAGAGAGGCGTTCAAGTGGGAATTTTCAACAGCAGAGTGGTCGAAAAATATGTTTTGAAATAGCCAATCAGCCTCTTAAGGTTTTCAGCAAAGTCCTGCAACAAGTCAACTGCCCAAACTTTTGCATACATGCCTTTCTATTCCTGATGGCTTGTGGGTATCAATTCTGCTATTGACATCCTGAATGGCCCCCTGTCTGGTTAATGTCTTGGAGCTAGGGAATATCTGGAGCTTCTGCCTCAAAGGAACGAGCAAACTTTCAAACAAGAGCAAGCTAAGTACATGACCTTGAATAAGAAGGATAAATAGGCTTGAACAGACATCTAAGGCTCAGCCAAGTTAGTGCCACAGCTGAGTGGGAAACAGGTTGGTGAGGACAAAGAGAAAGAACAACATACACTGAACAACGTGTGAAACAGGAGGAATGCACATGGGTGAGTAAGGAGGGCAAAAACCAGAAAGCACAACATACAGAAGGAAATTAAATCAGTATAAGAGATGGCCAATATGTTCCCAGAACACCACTGACAAGACAAGACCTAACCCTAGAAAGGGCAGGGCAAATCTGGAGGAAAAGGTTGTTCAGAAGGAGTGGGGTAAAACAAGCAAATTAAATTTAACGCTTATACAGCAAATTGTGGTCTTGTACTCCTCTGAACTGTAAGACAAAGCTTGTACCTGAATGCTACTGGCACTTGAATACCATCCCACAAAACCAAGCCGAGCAGCTTCCCTAGATCAGACAGCAATGAAAATCTCCTCCTGACTCAGAGACCACAGTTTGCTGGTTCTGTTTAGTCCTAAAAAGCCCTTGCTGAGCATATCAAACACCTGCATTGAGCTATTTCAGGCACTGAAGTGTAGTCCAAAGTCTGTGGTCCCTTAGGAACAACTCTTTGTCTGCAAGCCTCTCGATCAGACACCTGCAGGGCTCTCTGACATAACAGTTCAAGCCTAGGCAGGAAGCTTTTATGCTACATATTGGCTTTTAAACATGCAAGATTTATAATTCAAGGCCAAAAAACTACTACCAGCCTAGTCATAGCCAATGCTACTACTGATGCCTTGAGTGGCTA